>CM069141.1:68400168-68610035 GCA_035221665.1 Okamejei kenojei | reverse complement strand
TTGGAATGAATATTATCAGTGTTTATCTATCACTTAAAAATTAAAATGAAATAGAGCTAGGACACTCTGTTTTTATCTGTGTAAAATGAATTGCTGAGGAGGGAGTGGGATAGAGATATTAAATTGGGAGCATCATTGGAGGTGAAAACACTGACCAAAGCGAAAGAATGAAATGCTTGCAGCTACAGATTGATCATACCCTTACTGGACAGCTTGGGTAAAACAGCAAGTCCATTCAATAAATAAAATTTCACATTAAATCTTCCTCGATTGTGGAGACAGAAAGGTCAAACATCAAAATCCAGTCACAAAACAATCCAACCCCAAAATCTTAACAGTCACATTAAACAAATAATGGTTGCCTAGTCATTTACACAACAACGATATCTTCTTAGTATTTCCTTACCACAAAGCATCCATACTGCGCACCAACTGCCTTTTTTGTCAGGGAGGATGAGGAGAACTTTGCAAGCCCAAACTAGCCCATTGTGATAATGATATCTGTTTCAACAAAGTAAACTCTAAAAGTGGCTTTGATATATTTCCATCAAAACAAAGCTATAGAACCAGCATCCGGGTTAGCGCCAGACCAAAGTCACAGGTCAAAGGTCCCAATACAAAATTAAAATCCCAGAGAGTTCGGTGATTCCTCTGGGGTATCTCTGAACGACATGTCATTCCACTGACTCTGTATATATCAGTGTTTGACCTAAATTGCATGAAATCATTATTTTCTCCAGTCTCCAAGCCAAAAAACAGCATTTAATTTTATTTTTTTTGCAGTCCCAAAGCGAGAACTACGGAGGGACAGTTGGAGCCCAACTGAGCCGAAAGTGCAGGTCAACAAAGGAATGGTAAGAAGATTATACATAAAATGTGTTATATAAAATGTTGCTCCCTGTCAAATTCTTAAATTCTATGCAGCTTAGCAATCGTTGTTTAAAATCACTTACTTGCTGTTGTGACTCTCAATTTCTGCAATGGAGTATTAAGATTCAACCATAATTATTCTGTTTTTCTGGACTGCAGCCCTGAACTATATTAAATATAGATGAACATCACCAGCTCTAAACTACAAAGGTTGAATGATCTGTCAATTTGCTAGTTAATACAATTTATGTGCAAGTTAGTTTAATTTCCACTTTTTTTTTTTAAAACAAAAAACAAAAAAAAAAAAAAGTGTCCTTGAAGGGTCAAAAGTCTGTAGCTGTTCTCAAACATTATACCAATCAATAAGGATATATAGACATGGCTTCTAAAGAGTAAAGGTGCAAAAAACCCCATGAATGCATTTTTTTGATTATCATTGGGTGAAGGGATTTACTTTAAATTGATGAGAGCATTCAAGTTCACACTGTCTTAAATAAGATGGGTTGTAATTTTAGGATTTTAGAAGAGAGATATGGATTATTGGGTGGTTGGGGGGCGGGAAGAGAGGGGGTTGTTTGTTTTTTGGTGTATAAATTTTTTTTTTGTGAGTGAGTTTGTAGTTAGTAGTTATTTTTTTAGATAATGTGATGTAGGTATTTTATGTTTTTTTATTTTTATAGTTTTATTAATTTATATATGTTGGTTTAATAAATAAAAATTTATGTGTTCATTTTTCCAAGAAACGTGCGGCCCCCAAAAAATTTGGAGAGGCCAATGACAGAAAGGACTCAGCCCATGTACTTCTCCCCCACACCACCTACTTCCAAAACTTTTCTCCGTACTCTTCAATATCCCCCCTAAACACTCTATACCTCAACCAACACCTATTCTTTCCCCCACGCAATACCCACCCCACTCCTGATCCCCTACACACCCACCCACCCCTTACACTAGTGGTGGAGAGGGTTCACCCTCCAACCCGCACTCCCCCATTCCAAACACCCAACACCAACAACCAACCTACCCATATGACCCTGTGGCAGTATATTACTTCTAAGTACATTTAGAAATTTGCCTTTTGATTACTAGGGGGGGGGGGGGGGGGTGGGGGGGGTGGGGGGGGGGGTGGGCCCAGATATCAAACACATGCCGATAACAGAGTACAGGAAGAGATACACAGAGCACTTGTAAACGATGAGTCAAGACAGCTACCTTACTCACCTCAACAAGGTGAAGGAGCTTAGAAATTGACAAGGACATGGAGGGCGCATGGAATAAAACATTTTATATTAAAGTTGAAGGATTTGTCCCAAGGACATCAGAGGGCAATTGGTTAGAAGATAAGCAACTACAGTGGCTTCAAAAAGTTTTTCATACCCCTTGAACTTTTCTCATTTTGACACGTTACAACCACATATAAAAAAATGTAATTTATTAGATTTATAAGTGATAGATCACACAAAGTGGCTACAAAATGTCGAAGTGGAATGAATAAATGATACATTGTTTTCACATGCGATTTACAAAAAAAAAACTAAAAGGTGTGGCGTGCAAAATATTCAGCCCCATTGCACTGATACCACCTAAATAAAAATCCAGTGCAACCATTTGCCTAAAGAAATCACCTAATATAAATAAAGTCCACTTTTGTGTATCTAATCCTCAGTAAAAATACACAGTTTGTGAAAGGCCTCAGAGTTTAGTTATAGAACATTAGTTGAACAAACAATGTTCTCCATCCACACCGCTTGGCATCATGAACCCCAAGTACACACCAGACAGACAGGGATAAAGTTGGATGTGAGAAAAGGTTATTTACAGCAGGTAGGGTTGATATAAAGCGAAATACCCAACCTATGGAACAACTTCACGAGTCAACTGATAAGCAATTCATCATGTAGCGAGAAATGGGTAAAGAGTATGGCACAACTGCAAACCTACCAAGACATGGCATCGTCCCACCGGTGATTTCTAAACGGTTAACTGACAGGCCGGAGTGGAGTGCAGGTGAAGCATTGAGAACAAAGAAGCAGCAAAGAGGCCCAATGGTAACTCAGGGAGGAGGGCTGCAGGATAATTCACACAGCTCATAGTGGAGAATCAGGCCCACAGAATAACTAATTAGTCGTAGCTCTCCACATCGGGCCCTTTAAGGAAGAGTGGCAAGAAGGAAAGCCATTGTTGAAACAAAGCCATAAAGAAGTCCCATTTTGCATTTGCACACAAGCATGTGGGGGAACACAGACAAACAGGTGGAGGAAGGTGTTAAAGAGAAGGAACTGCAGATGTGCCTGGAGAATCGAGGTACACAAAAGGCTGGAAAACTCAGCGGGTGCAGCATTCATCTAAAGGAGCTAAGGCTAAAAAGCGACTTTTCCGGTCGACGAACCCTTCTCAGTAAGGTGCTCATCTGGTCTATGAACCAAAATTGAAGATTTTGGCATAAATGCAAAACACTATGTTTGGTGGAAAACTAACACTGCACATCAACCTGAACACACCATCCCCACTGTGAAACATGGTGGTGGCAGCTTCATGCTGAGGGATGCATTTCCTTTCATCATCAATGGACAGGAAATTGCCCACACTATTCATGAAAAAATTAAATATCAACACTACACCCAAAAATCCAAAACCTAAAATCTATATAGAAACATTGTGCAGCTGCAACTTGGAAGTTCCGAACAGTTAAACAATGAGAGTACCACGTTTTCATTCTGTTGCATGACAGACCTTTGTACTGGGATGTGCAGTACCGCCTGAAGGCACAGAAATCATTCCAATCAACTGAAAAATATGATAGGAATTTTACCTTCCAATCTGACTTCAGTATGCACCTTAAATCCATAATTGAACTGCCAAGATTGATACATCTCCGTGTGCAGAAGGAACTGCAGGTGAATGTAGTTTGAACCGAAGATAGAACACAAAAAGCTAGAGAACCAATCCGCAGTGTCAGACAAACATCACTTGAGAAAAGGACTAGGTGACCATTTTATGGGTCTGAAAGGAGGGTCTTGACCCAAAACGTCACCAATTCTTTTTCTCCAGCGATGCAGTCTGACCAGCTTGAGTTACTCCACTTTTAGTGTCTATCTTGATATACATCAGTCATTGGCACAGCGCTATGAGAGCTGCGGGCCTGTATTCTGTGCTGTAAGACGTAATGAACAGGCCAAAAAATGGAATTTGAGAACATGTGAACCTTTTATTGTGGTGGGCTTAACTTAACCTACACCCTCATTTCCCCAGAATGATTTGAGAGCCAGCTATTAGTAATTCATTACACTGAGAATGCCTTTAAAAAAGTTTTAAAGAAGGAACTCCAGATGCTGGAGAATCGAGGACACAAAAATGCTGGAGAAACTCAGCGGTGCAGCAAGCATCAAAAGAGCCGAAGAAATAGCACGTTTTCCGGTCGAGACCCTTCTTCAGACTGGTCAGGGATCAGGTAAACGAGGATATAGACGGTGATGTGGAGAAATAAGGAACTCAATGAGTGAAAGATAATGCAAAGAAAGTATCGGTGATAAAGGAACAACCATTTGTAAGCAGTTTGTGTTGTGAAAATGAAAACTGCCCATCTCCAACGACCCCTCCCACACGACACATACAAGATCTACCCATCTCCCCCCCTGTCTGCCTTCACGCAAAGACGCACCCCTCTCGCAACTCCCTTGTCCATTCCTTCCCTCGCCCCTCACCAACCTACCCCGCCCCGGCACATTTCCCTTGGCAACCGCAAGAAAATGCAACACTTGTCCCCTTCAGCCTCCCCCCTCCACTCTTTTTCAAGGTACCCAAGCAGTCCTTCCCCCCCAGGTCACAAGAGGTTCACCCTGCACGTCCACCAACCTCATCTACAGCATCCTGCTGCAACCAGAAGCAAGAAATGTATCTATATACCGGAGACGCAAGCTGAGCTTGGCGAATCGCTTCGCCGAAACAACCTCCGCATTAAGTCACAAATAATTTCAATCTCGGTCCGCAATAACCACCCCTACCTCCCGGTGGCTCAGCACTTCAACACCCCTCCCATTACACAAATCCGACCCTCTAAATGACAAGATCGGTCCGCTGGGCCTCCCACTGCCAGATAGTTGAGCAACACCCGCAAGCTGGAGGAACAGGCACCTCATTATTCCGCTTGGGAGACTGCAACCTTTGGGCTTGAATATTGAATTTTCCAATTCCAGATAACCCTTGCTGACTCACTTCCCCTCCCACCACCTCCTCCCTCAGCCCATCGGGCCCGGCATTCCCTCCATCTCCATCTCCCTCCCACCCCCCACCCTAAGAAAGGAACTCCAGTCGCACCAGCTTTCTCTTTTCACACCACAAACACTTACAAATGGCTTTTCCCTTATCACCGATAACTTCTTTGCATATCATTCACTCAATTTTCCATATCTCTCCACATCACCGTCGTATATCCCTCTCGATTCCCCCCTGATCCCTGACCAGGTCTGAAGAAGACTCGACCCGAAACGTCGCTATTCTCCTTCGCACATCTATAAGATGCGGCTGCACCCTCTGAGATTTCTTCCAGTCCTATTTGTGTACCCCCTGTTGCCTGTAATAAACTACATTTCTGATTTATTAACTTAATTATATTTTGCGGTGTATCAACCCTTGTGTGGCTGTCCAGTCCTTTGCAACACTTATTATTATGATGCCAGATCTATTGTGAATCTTTGTGCCTCAAGGAAGGCATTATGACTTGAGATGCACGAGGTGGGGGTGGGTTTTTGTTTTTTAAGAACTGTGGCGGTGATTGAGTTATTCGAAGGTGAAATGTGACACTGACTGTGCTACCCCAGTTCATGCAACATTCAAGGAGCTCTGTATTTGTTCCCTTCCACACTGACAAAAACTTGTGCAGCCTGCGTAAATTAAATATCTCTTTAACATCTCCATCCGCTCACCGTGATGACATGGTTAACCTCAAAGGGTTAACTGAATGGATTGGCATACCAGAGTTGTTGCAAGTGATTTATTGTACGGAAAACTGACAAAAGATAATTACAAAAAGAGGCCTGACATCATGCCCTGTCATCCACGCAAACCACAGATCACAGGAGCTGCCCCCCCCCTTTGGAGTTCCATGCTGCCTGATAGACCTGCTATTGGATCCTTCCTGCTGTGACGGGATATGTACAAGGTTTTGTCTTAGTCTTTTGAGGCATGAAGCCAATGGAGGTACTGTACCTTTCTTGAAACATATAAGATTGTTAAGGATTGTACACACAGAGGAGGAAACATGGTTCCCGATGTTGGGGGAGTCCAGAAACCATTGGCCACAGTTTAGAAAAAAGATAAGCCATTTAAGAACGGAGATTTAGAAACACTTTTTCCTCACAGAGAGTGGCGAGTCCATGGCATTCTCTGCCACAGAGGGGCATGGGTGGCAGTTCTCTGGATGCATTCAAGAGAGAGCTAGAAACAGGCTCATAAAAATAGCGGAGTCCAGTGGAATGGTGCTAAGGAAGGAACGGGGTACTGACTTGGGGCTGATCAGACCATGATCACATTTGAACTGAGACGGTGCAGGCTCGATAGGGTTGAATGGCCTACTCCTGCACAACTAATGTCAATTGTCTATGTAATTCCAATATCATAATTCCAGCATAGAGATCTCACCATTTTAAAGCGTGTGTGGAAGCATCATGTAATATGTTCTGTCCTGTCCCATGTGAGCACCAGGCTTTTTTTCCAACAGAAGTGTCCTACGTAAGAAATATCCCAGGACTGAGCCCATGGTAGGCCCAGTGATGCAGCTGGTGGGAGCTCCCATCGCCCACCCTCATAGCACCAGCAACTGGTTCATTCCAGACCTCAGGCCCAACAACGTGGAGACTCAGTTTGCACATTTTCCCTGATTAAGTTTTTCATCTGCACTGCACAATTCCTCCTCTATTTACAATTGGCAGGTTAAATGGCTCTGTAAATTGATTTGGAGTGTAGGTGAAAAGTAGAATCCGAGATATTGAAAAGGGATGTCGGAAGAATAAAATTATTTAGGTAAAGATGGTGTAAATAAAGGGCTCTGGTAAGTTGTTGGTTCGATGTCATAAGATCCTATTTTCTGTGCAGTGGTCCAGATATTTAGAGTTTAGAAGAGAGAAGGAATCTCAATGAAACAACAAGATTAGTAAGGGCTTAGGCCACACCTAAGAGCAGAAACATGTTCCCGATGTTTGGGGGAGTCCAAAACCAGGGTCCACAGTTTAAGAATAAGGAGTAAGGCCAATTTAAGAACGGTAGATGAATTAAACGCTTTTTCCCCTCACAAAGTTGTGAGTGTGGGAATTCAGTGCCTCTGAGGCGTGGAGGCAGGTTTCTCTGATTGCTTTCACAAGAGAGAGCTAGAATAGGGCTCGTAAAATAGCGGAGTCAGATATGGTGAGAAGCCCAACGGAGCACTGATATGGGGATTCACATCCATGATCACCAAATTGCACGGGCGTGCTGGCTCGAAGGCCGAATGGCCTACCCCTTTGCACCCCTATTGTCTATTGTCTATTGATATTAGGATACACATCTCTAAGGCCTGGCTCTGATGCAGCTAAAGCGGAGCGCTGTGCCACAAGAGCAGGTGTCTTTTTTTGTGAGATTATTTCAGTTGAATTTCGGTCTGGCTTTTTCAGTAAGTAGCAAATACCTCCACACTATTCAAAAAAAAGTGGTGCTTCAAATTTTGTCATTGGAAACTTCAAAGAATCAGTGTCTTACAGACAGCCGTGTATTACTGAGACTGAAATTCCGTGATTTCCTTATTGAAGCATTGTTTTGGCTGGAATTTTTCAAAAATGGGTGCTTTTTTGTTTCTTGAATGTTCGATCCACTGTGCTCCACTGCCCCAGGATTCCTTCGATATTTCAGGGTTCACTTCATGCATGAGGATCAAAATGCACGGCCCCCTAAATGTTAAGGTGATCGTGGTCACTCAGTAACATGAAACTGATCACTTCATGTGTGAACAGCCATGCAAACAACTGCTAAGTAGAATGGAAAAGACAGCAATTTAAAGCAATGTGCACGAGGCTGGCCATAAAAGCTTCCTTATTCAAAGACTACAGTGATTAGAGAAAGGAAGGTGATCACACGGCAAAATGTGAAACGAATATCATGCAAATTGAAAAGGGCCTATTATTACATTGGGATCAAATGTAGTTCCGAGAATTATTTTTAAGGTGAGAAATCTTGCTGACATTTTTTAATCTTCCTCCTTTTGGGGGGCTTGTAAGGAAATGGGAATGTGATCTCATTGCCATCTTTTAAACAGGTTGTCATTTTATCAGTGATAAACCTGACTAAAAGTCGGCAACGGCCATCCCCAAAGAGGAAAGAGGAGAATTGACTATGTTTGGCCTGTGCACTGACTTCACAGTTGGTCCGAATCTTACGTATATTCCCCAGTGGCAACAGGAAGACCAGCGGTCATGGCCAACCCCGATCTCCCTCATAAATGGTTGTGAGCTTTCTACAGGAAGAGTTGCGATCTATAAACATTGACATTTCCAGTGTTGATACATTAGGAGTACATAGATGTCATTGTGAAGAAAGTGTGTCAGCACCTCGAGTTTCTGAGAAGTTTAAAGAGATTCAGTTTGTCACTAAATACTCTAACCTTGTACAAGATTGTGCAAGTGCAATACCACACTGTACAAAGTATCTTGGCTGGTTGGCGCTTGGCCTGGCATGGCAATTCTAACACAAAGAAAACGGTGGACTCAGCCAAGTCCATCACGGACACAGCCCTCACCATCATTCAGAGCATTTATCATTAAGGATCTCCACCGTCCGGCCCATCCCCTCACCTCGCTGCTACCACCAGGCGGGCAATACTGAGGCCGTACTCCCTCACAGTAAGAAGCCGCAACCCACAACAGCATCTGTACACTTATTTCCACAGATGATGCCAGACCTGCTGAGTTCTTCCAGTGCTTTGCTCGCAGCACTTGCCCAAGATTCCAGCATCTGCAGTCTCTTGTGTCACCATCTTATTCTCAAGTTACAGAGAATTCTTCCCAGGATTTTAGAGTAGGTGAGTTGTAAAAGAGTCAAAGAGGAGTTGATAGACTTGGGTAGGAGAGACTAAGATGCTGGGATGACGGGGGAATTGGACTAATGAGAGTTGGAATGACTTCCTCTTAACAAGCAAACTCCGTATATTCCTTTATTTGAAATCTTTGTCAATTCCTGCTTTCAAAGGCTCTGTGATTTTGGTTGGTCTTGGTTTCTTCCTGTGGCAAAGCATTCTGTGTTCCGACAAGTCTAAAGAAATAATTCCCTCTGTTGCCTCATCTTCTCCAGTGGTGTCCTGCATAGCTGGCCCTACCCTGAGGTGAGCAGTCAAAACCAAATACACCGCCTCACTGCTGTGTTAGTAATCAATCCAGGCTGGCATTGTGAAATCATTTCCTTCACTGTGTTTGGCAAGCTTCTACTATGTTGCTTTTGGGAAGATGTGCTCTGCGGAGTGGCGGTCTGGCCCGTGGGTGGGCAAATTATTGGACACATTTAACCTTCCAGCAAGAATGGAGGTCAAAGGGGAAAATCCATCACTTCTGTCGAAATGGGCTATGATCACTCTGCCACCTGATACTTGTGAATTATTTTGCAGGTTTAACTTGTTAACATGTTTTAAGTGGAATTCGTGGAAATGCTGGCATGTGGTTGTTCTGTGGAACACTTTTATTCCACTTTCCACTTGTCCACAGGTCCCACTGATCATTAGATTCCTGAACAGTGCACATGTAACAGGCTGACACCCAGAGACACATTAAATAATGCCTGTGGAAACCTAACTGCATGATCGACCAAAGTATCTGATACAACCTGGGTGACATATTGGTAAGCGCATATCAATCACCATTCAATGTGAAGCAGTCTCGGGAGCTTTAAGCTAAACAACATTTCCAAACTTCAGATATTTCAACTAGATACAACATAGCCTGAGGTACTTAAACTCTGAATTCTCTATGGGATTGTACTGGTTCATTTCAACCAGCTTGCACTCAGCAGACCACTGTTTGGTTATCCCCTCGAGTGACCCTGCAAGGCCACCAGCTGTTTTTACTTTCTTATTGTGTGGCCCAATTTCACAGCAATTTAATTTAAACGTCAGGCTCAAATATTGCCTTGATACCAGGGAGTGAGGTAAAGTGGCCTGAAACGTAATAAAATTCAGGAAGAGGGTAAGGGCGTTTTAAATATTTGGCGCTTTAAAATATATTTCTTCAAAGCCTTCAATGTTCAAACATAGAAGAAGGTGCATTCATATCATAATGTTTAAGATTACTTGATGTGGGGCAGCGTTAGAGCTACTGCCTTACAGCGCCAGGGGCCCGGGTTCGATCCTGACTAAAGGTGCTGTCTGTACAGAGTTTGTACGTTCTTCTCGTGAACTGCGTGGGGTTTCTCCGGGATCTCTGGTTTCCTCCCACACTCCAAAGACGTACAGGTGTGTAGGTTAATTGGATTGGTAAAAGCACAGCCGTGTATCTGTGGCTTCTTAAAAGTTGTCTCCACTCCCTCTCCCCCATTTCCCCCCTCTTTTAAAGGACTTACCATACACTGTGCTTTTTAGCCATCTTAATTACAGCGCCAACCTTCCTGTTCTTCACGGTGTGTGTCTGTATCACCTTGGCTTTGCACTGTGAGGATTTCACTCAGATAGCGCTCCCCCCGCTTGCCCTGTCCACTGCCTACATAACGGGCTGGTAAAGGAAGCGATGTGTGTGTGTTCCACTCTGACAGTCGCCGTTCCAGTTGCCATTTGTTCAGGCGACTGCCGGCAACTTGACAGTCACCGGCAGTTGCCTGAAAAATCGCCAAAGTGGGACAGGGCCAATAGTCTGACATAATGCTGAACAAGCACCGCTTGATCAGCAACACACAGCAGCCAAAACAATAATTCCCTGTGGTCACAAAGTGCCTACAAAACACACTAAAAACTGTGTTGGCTTCTTTCAACCATCAAGAGGGCAGGAGCGGCAGGACCATAAGAATCACACCACCAGCTGCAGATTCCACTTTGAACGCCATCCTGACAGTATATTGATGGTAATGGGTTGCTGTGTCTCATCATCCCTGTTTTAAATTCTAGAATTTTCCCTCCAACCATCTTCGGAAGGACTGCAATGGTTCGAGAAAGCAGCTTACAACAATAGACCCTGGCCAAAATAAATATTCGAAGAAAACTAATTCTGGGTTACGAACTACCTGACTTGCAGAAATCTGACACTAGGCACCTTCTCCCAGACATCCTTAAAGTGTATTTGATGCCAGTTTGGTTTAGTTTAGAGATACAACGCGGAAACAGGCCCTTCGGCCCACCCTGTCCGCACCGACCTGCGATCTCTGCACATTACCACGATCCTACTCACACTAGGGACAATTTAAACTTATATCAATTAACCTATAGATCTGAATGTCTTTGGAATGTGGGAGGAAACCGAAGATCTCGGAGAAAACCCACGCGGTCACGGGGAGAACGTACAAACTCCGTATAGACAGCACCCGTAGTCATGGTCAAACTAGGGTCTCTGGCGCTGCAAGCGCTGAAAGACAGTAAATCGACCGCTGTGCCACCCTAGTGGTAATAATAACATGTTTCATGGTATTCATTAATGACTGGGTACAGCATATAGTTCCTTACCGTAATTATGGGTAGTGTTAGGATCGTTATTCAAGGAAATGATAGAACTGCCACAAATGTATGTGGAATGATTATGATACAAGTTATTATTAAAAAATTGATGTTTCTGATTTGCAGAGGCATTGGCTTGTGGACAGTTCTCGGGGTCGGAGCCTTTACATAAGCCTGGGCCGCCTGCATTGGGTGGAACCTGTTTCACTGCAAACAAGAAGGGAGCCGGAGGAGCAGCTCCATCACCTTGTGGTTTAAAACCTGGGCCGCAAGTGGGAAAGGCTCCAATTAAAATGTCGTGCTAACTGTCAATCTCTCTCGCCTCCCCCAACACACATACACTCCACACTGCAGCTTTCCCTCAGGCCTGCTACCCCCAAAGACCACCTTGATTGTGCCCTAATCATTAATGAATGAGTGATACTTTATTGTCACATCACAGTGGTATTCTTTGTTTTACATACCCAAGGTATGTAAAGAGTTCCCACATAAAGGGCCCTGACAAGGTTACACAGTATCCCATGCCAGGTCCTCCTTCGTTTCCACCGCCCCCCACCCCTCATGGTGGTTGCCCCACGTCGGGTCCTCCACTATACTTCTGTTACAACCCCCGAATGCAGGTACTTCAGAGCCGTGTAACATAGTCAAAAACCAGGCTCAAGTTCAAGGAAATAATCTTTTATTTAATTAAAACTCAAACCTGATTCAAACAACCCAGTCAAGGACAAGAATAAACTAATAAACAAAGATAACAGTGCTCCAGCCAGCCTCGCAATGGGCCGTCGAACTAGAGTCTCTAACCTGCCTAAATGGAAATAACCCTTAAACAAAATACACAAAAACCCTCAGGCCAGCCCTTAATCTGTCCCAATTCAATATTAAATTGACAAATGTAGCTAATAATACACAAAGTTCTATGCCATGTGGCCAGGCCTCCTGCAGTTCAAACCACCGTCTGTTCATGAGTCAGGGTCGACGAAGAGAGAGGGAATTCTGGGAGCTTCTGGTATTTAAGCTTCCGATGAGTCACCCGTCACCTGACGCAGCTTGGCCAATCGGGTGCAGGAGCCCTTAACCCCTTGATTCCTGACTCCCAGCCATGGGGCCTGCACTCAAGAGAGAAACAGAAGAGTTAAGTACATGGCATTCACCAGAGGGGGAGGTGGAAGTACCTAACAACTTCCACCTCCATTGTACTTCCTCCATTGTCCTTTCTTCTCCACATCCACTCCTCCCCCACGAATAAATCATCACCTGGGCTGGGTGCCATCTTGGAGCAATTTTCCACCATCTGCTGTTCTTTGTGTCTCCAATATATAGTATAGTCTGTGTATTCCATTAAGAACTTTGGCCACATTTTCAGGATCTCTGCTGGCCAGCTGGCAGGAGCATTTGTGGACATCTTTAACCATATTGCAGATGATACCACAGAGATGGGCCAGATCTTAAACAGTGACAGCATGGAGTAGAGGGAGGAGATAGAGAGCCTAATTATATGGTGTCAAGGCAACATCCCCCTCAATGTCAGCAAGATGAAGGAGCTGCAGTAGTTATTGACTTCAGGAAGTGTGGTGGAGTATATGCCCAAACAGAATGAAAGATGCCACGTTGGAGATGGTCGTGAGCTTCAAGTTTCTAGACGTAAATATCACCGACAATTTGTTCTGGATCAACCACATTGAAGGTATGGTGAAGAAAGCACAGCAATAACTTCACTTCCACAGAAGAACAAGGGAATTTGTCATGATGCTGAGACTCTTAACAGTTTCTGCAGATGCATCGTAGTAAACATTTTACCAAGAGGCATCACAGCTTCATTTGGCAACAGCTCAGCCCAAGACTGAGCTCAAGACTCAGCTCAGCCTGTCAGAGACCGAGACTCAACTCAGCCCAAGGCTCAGCCCATTTTATGCTGCCATGGCAAAGCAGTTAATCTTTAGCAAGGACTCCATCCATCATCAGTCATAGTGTGATAGAGTGATACAGTGTGTAACAAGCCTTTTAGGCCCAACTTTTTATGCCCACACCGGCCACATACCCCAGCTGCACTAGTCCCACCTGCCCGCATTTTGTCCCATATCCTTCCAAACCTATCCTGTCCCATGTAATTAGTCCAATCAGTCAATCCTTCTCTTCTCCGCTCTTCATACGGCTCCGGCGATCGAAGCGGGACCAGCCCCGCGAGGCCGTACGGCTCCAGCGACCACGTTAGGTCGCGCTCGTCGCATGCTGGTGGGACAGGCCCTTACAGAACTGTCCTCTCATAAATAATGCATGCAGTCCCATTCTTTCAACCTACTTCATTGCAGCCATTGGACTTTTTCCATCTTTGGTTTCACTGGACCTATGACGCTATAATGTTGTAACACTGCAATCTGCACTCTGGCATTTTTCTCTTTGCACTAACTTGTATTTGTATAATGGCCTGATTATACTCCCGTATAGTATGAATTGGCTGGATAGCACGCAATACAATATTCTTCACTTTTATCTTGGTATACATTGCATTAATAAATCAACACCAATACTGAAATTTAGTGTTAATAGCAATAGACAATAGGTGCAGGAGTAGGCTATTCGGCCCTTCGAGCCAGCACCGCCATTCAATGTGATCATGGCTGATCATCCCCAATCAGTACCCCGTTCCTGCCTTCTCCCCATATCCGCTGACTCTGTTATTTTTAAGAGCCCTATCTATCTCTCTCTTGAA
Organism: Okamejei kenojei; assembly: GCA_035221665.1. Taxonomy (NCBI): domain Eukaryota; kingdom Metazoa; phylum Chordata; class Chondrichthyes; order Rajiformes; family Rajidae; genus Okamejei; species Okamejei kenojei. Next base: position 68,595,801 of record CM069141.1, on the reverse strand, counting down.
AGCATCCAGAGAACCCGCCTCCACCGCCCTATGAGGCAGAGAATTCCACAGACTCACCACCCTCTGTGAGAAAAAGTGTTTCCTTGTCTCCGTTCTAAATGGCTTACTCCTTATTCTTAAACTGTGGCCCCTGGTTCTGGATTCCCCCAACATCGGGAACATGTTTCCTGCCTCTAGCGTGCCCAAACCCTTAACAGTCTTATATGTTTCAATGAGATCCCCTCTCATCCTTCTAAACTCCAGTGTACAAGCCCAGCCGCTCCATTCTCTCAGCATATGACAGAACCACCATCCGGGAATTAACCTTGCAAACCTGCGCTGCACTCCCTCAATAGCAAGAATGTCCTTCCTCAAATTAGGGGACCAAAACTGCACACAATACTCCAGGTGTGGCCTCACTAGGGCTCTGTACAACTGCAGAAGGACCTCTTTGCTCCTATATTCGATTCCTCTTGTAATAAAGGCCAACATGCCATTCGCTTTCTTCACTGCCTGCTGTACCCTAAGTAATAACAATCAGGACCACTTATTTACTGCAGTAGTCTTTATGTAGTCAATTTAAACAACATGGTGGTTCTGGATGGTTGGGCTGCGATGGAGGGAGAAGGAAAAAGAAAATTGTTAAGGAAAGCAGAACAATTCCCCTTGTGTGTCAGGAGAGTTTATTGCAAGAAGGAGTCACCAATAGAATGTCGTTCCATACACTAAATGTGGGCATGTGCAGAGATGCCAAAGTGTCCCGGATTCGCCGTATTTTGTCCCGGCGAAATAACCTTTTTACGGTTTCCGGCAGCCAAACAGCTGTTACGGAACACCGCCGCGCCGGTGTTCCTCCCGTGGTGAACGCCGGCGCCATGTGTCTCCGGTTTGCCGGCCCGCGCGATCAGCGGCACTTTGCCGGGCCCTAGTGTCCGCGCCTGCACAGTTGGGGAGGGTTGCCGGGCCCCAGTGGCCGCGCGTGCGCAGTGGGGGAGGGTTGCCGGGCCTGGCGGCATTTCGAGCCACGCCACGCCCGGCCCAGAGCGCAGGCCCGCGCGATCAGCGGCACTTTCTTGCCGCCAGCCGGCCGCTCGCGGCAGCCCCATCACCGGGCCTCTCCCACACCCAGTGCGCAGGAGCAGACCCGCCGGCAACCTTGCCAAGTGCGCATGTGCCGCACCCGCCCGCCGGCAGCCCGCTGATCTGCACCAGTGCGCAGGCGCAGACCCGCCGGCAACAACCCCAAGTGAGTACGGAGAGAAATGCATTTAACCCCATTTGTTACGGACAAATGGGTTGAATGTTACTGTGAACTAAATTTAGGGTTGGCATCTCTGCATGTGGCTTGATTGAAATAGTCTCACTGAATAGCTAGAAATATAATCAAGGGCTGCAGATATCTGCAGATGTTGCAAATGATATTAATTAATGCAGCCATTATCATATGAATATTCCAGCAGAGTATGTGTGTTTGAGTATAAGATGATTAAATGTTAGTGGGATGTATCAAGAGATTGTGATTGTGTGAGTCAAATGTGACCTTTGATAGTTCTGCTCACGTCAATGTAAAGGACAATGGTCCCAAAGTGATAAACATTTCCAATTTCAGCAGCTAATGTCAGCTTCAGGCACTTAATGGGTCAATAACAGCTGATTAGATGTATTGCAATCCAGTAATAACCACAATTTCCTCAATCTCAGGAGAACTCTTGGTACAATATTAATGTGACACTTCCCAAGCTAGCTATCCTTGTAACACCTCATTGTGCCACAATAGTAGAGTTTTGTATTAAAGTCTAACTCCTGCGGGATTACAGTTAATACTGCCCATGTAATGGTGCACAGGGCACAAACGGGTTTGGGTTCTGATGATGAATGGATAGTGTCCATCGTAAGCATCGCATCTCATTCCTTGGTATTGTTTTGCCCTGTGTAACATATTCTGAAGCGGGGAAGTCCAAATTATGTCCACAGGCTCTTGGCGTCTCCTGCCATCACAGAATCTGCAGAGGAGTTGAGAGGGAGGACCACTTTGCAGATGGTACAAAATGATCCTCTCACAAGCTGAGGGCAATATCCGCATCCCCCAACCTCATACTGTCCTTTCACTTTTATTTGATCTGCACTTTCTCTGTAGCTGTTACGCTCTAATGCTTCAACACTTGTAAGCTGCACCCTGGTATTTTTCTGTTTGCACGGCCTGTTGTAGTTGGGTATGACCTGAGTGTAGTCGTGTGTAGTCCGATTTGACTGGAGAGCACACAGTGTTTCACTGTTTCTCAGTAACAATAATATCCCAATGCCAACACGAAGGGATGCAAGTGCGGAGCTCAGGCAGGGGATTGGGTAGGTCATGAGGTCATAAGTGATAGGAGCAGAACTAGGCCATTTGGCCCATCAAGTCTACTCCGCCATTCAATCATGGCTGGTCTATCTCTTCCTCCGAACCCCATTCTCCTGCCTTCTCTCCATAACCCCTGACACCCATACTAATCAAGGAGCTATCTATCTATGCCGTAAAAATATCCGTTGACTTGGCCTTCACAGCCTTCTATGGCAAAGAATTCCACAGATTCACCACCCTCTGATTAAATAAATTCCTCCTCATCCCCTTCCTGAAGGAACAACCTTTAATTCTGAGGCAATGACCTCTGATCCTCAATTCTCCCACTAGTGGAAAAATCTCTCTACATCCAGTCTATTCAGGCCTTTCACTGTTTGGTAAGTTTCAATGAGGTCCCCCCTCATCCTTCTAAATTCCAGTGTGAACAGGCCTAGTGCCGACAAACACTCAGGTGTCAGTAGATGGATTGAGTGGCTTCTGGAGTAATAATGGGCAAAAGTAATGTGGGTGCTGGAGGATGAGTGGACAGTGATGGAAGGTTAAAGACGACACCAAGCTGGGCTATAAAAAGAACATTCTGCAAATCATGCAAAGAGAACAGTGGCTTTTCAGATCTAGGTCCCGTCGTCAGAGCAGATGAAGGATCCCAGATTTAGGATTTCACATTTGGGACCCTTCACAGTTCTGACTGACAAAGAGTCCCAGATATGAAATATTAAATCTGTTTTCTTTCCACCAATGCCGCATGACTTGCTGAGTGTTGTTAGCACTCTCTATTTTTATCTCATATTTCCGGCATCTGCAGTTTTTTATTCATTTTCACCAATCTGCAGTAAGATTGATACCTTAGACTTTGGCAGCTAGCCAGATTGGATAGAGAATTTAAAGTCAAAGCAGGCTTCAGCCATTCACTTAATGTGTGAGTCAATTTTGAAACGCCATTTAAGAGCCCAGGATACTGGGTAGAATGTTGCGTTAATGTTGTCTGATGTTTGAAAGCCGGTGAACTCCACACTACCGTATGACACTAGTGCGGACGGGGCATCGAAGGATGAGAAGCCGAAGCGAAGAAGTGTAAGGCAAGACACCGAACGGAAACAACGTCGAAAAGTCCAATAAACCTGGTTAAAGTAATCCTAGTTGCCTCCTGTTGCACGGAATGTAGTTCAATGTTCATAACACTTGTTTTTAAATCATTACAATTAAGTCATCTTGCCCCTTTCATTCACCCAACTGTAGCTATGTTTGGAATTGGTCTAAATCTATATTTTGTTTAGTGTGTTTGTGTCTGTTGCCAGAATCCAATTCCTCTCCTCTGCTCATTTATGAAGGGGTGATCAGTTAGTGTTAATTTCCACCAAGTCAATTATAAAAGATGAAATAGCCGAACATTTGATAGCAGTAACAGGATCGGTCTGAGTCAGCATGGATTTACGAAGGGGAAATCATGTTTGACTCATTTTCTGGAATTTTTTGAAGATGTAACTAGAAAATGGACAAGGGAGAGCCAGTGGATGTAGTGTACCTGGACTTTCAGAAAGCATTTGATAAGGTCCCACATAGGAGATTCGTGGGCAAAATTAGGGCACATGGTATAGGGGGCAGAGTGCTGACATGGATAGAGAAGTGGTTGGCAGACAGGAAACAAAGAGCAGGGATTAACGGGTTCCTTTCAGAATGGCAGGCAGTGACTAGTGAGGTGCCGCAAGGCTCGGTGCTGGGACCGCAGCTATTTACAATATACAGTGGCTTGCAAAAGTATTCATACCCCTTGAACTTTTCCACATTTTGTCACGTTAAAACCACAAACCAGTAAATGTATTTTATTGGGATTTTATGTGATAGACCAATACAAGTGGCGCATAATTGTGAAGTGGAAGGAAAATGATACATTGTTTTCAAATTTTTTTACAAATAAAAAACTGAAAAGTGTGGCGTGCAAAAGTATTCAGCCCCCTTTACTCTGATACCCCTAAATAATATCCAGTGCAACCAATTGCCTTCAGAAGTCACCTAATTAGTAAATAGAGTCCACATGTGTATAATCTAATCTCAGTATAAATACAGCTGTTCTGTGAAGGCCTCAGAGGTTTGTTAGAGAACATTAGTGAACAACCAATGTTCCTTGGGCATCATGAAGCCCAAGGAACACACCAGACAGGTCAGTGATAAAGTTGTGGAGAAGTTTAAAGCAGGGTTAGGTTATAAAAAAAATATCCCAAGCTTTGAACATCTCACGGAGCACTTCCGAAAATGGAAAGAGTATGGCACAACTGCAAACCTACCAAGACATGGCCGTCCACCTAAACTGACAGGCCGGGCAAGGAGAGCATTGATCAGAGAAGCAGCCAAGAGGCCCATGGTAACTCTGGAGGAGCTGCAGAGATCCACAGCTCAGGTGGGAGAATCTGTCCACAGGATAACTATTAGTCGTGCACTCCACAAATCGGGCCTTTATGGAAGAGTGGCAAGAAGAAAGCCATTGTTGAAACAAAGCCATAAGAAGTCCCATTTTCAGTTTGCCACAAGCCATGTGGGGGACACAGCAAACATGTGGAGGAAGGTGCTCTGGTCTGATGAGACCAAAATTGAAGTTTTAGACCTAAACGCAAAACGCTATGTGTGGCAGAAAACTAACACTGCACATCACCCTGAACACACCATCCCCACTGTGTAACATGGTGGTGGCAACATCATGCTGTGGGGATGCTTTTCTTCAGCAGGGAAAGGGAAGCTGGTCAGAGTTCTTGGGAAGATGGATGGAGCCAAATACTGGGCAATCTTGGAAGAAAACCTGTTAGAGTCTGCAAAAGACTTGAGACTGGGGTGAAGGTTCACCTTCCAGCAGACAATGACCCTAAACATACAGCCAGAGCTACAATGGAATGGTTTAGATCAAAGCATATTCATGTGTTAGAATGGCCCAGTCAAAGTCCAGACCTAAATCCAATTGAGAATCTCTGGCAAGACTTGAAAATTGTTGTTCACAGACGCTCTCCGTCCAATCTGACTGAGCTTGAGCTATTTTGCAAAGAACAATGGGCAAAAATGTCAGTCTCTAGATGTGCAAAGCTGGTAGAGACATACCCCAAAAGACATGCAGCTGTAATTGCAGCGAAAGGTGGTTCTACAAAGTATTGACTCAGGGGGGCAGTACTTTTGCACGCCACACTTTTCAGTTTTTTAGTTGTAATAAAATTTGGAAACCATGTATCATTTTCCTTCCACTTCACAATTATGCACCACTTTCTGTTGGTATATCACATAAAATCCCAATAAAATACATTTACGTTTATGGTTATAACGTGACAAAATTTGGAAAAGTTCAAGGGTATGAATACTTTTGCAAGCCACTGTACATCAATGATTTGGACGAAGGGATTCAAATTAACATTAAATGCGAGATTATCCACTTTGGTAGCAAAAACAGGATGGCAAATTACTATTTAAATGGCGTCAAGTTGGGAAAAGGGGACGTACAACGGGATCTGGGGGTCCTAGTTCATCAGTCTGTGAAAGTAAGCATGCAGGTACAGCAGGCAGTGAAGAAAGGAAATGGCATGTTGGCCTTCATAGCAAGAGGAATCAAATATAGGAGCAAAGAGGTCCTTCTGCAGTTGTACAGAGCCCTAGTGAGACCACACCTGGAGTATTGTGTGCAGTTTTAGTCCCCTAATTTGACGAAGGACATTCGGCGGGACTGTCATATGTTGAGAGAACGGAGCAACTGAGCTTGTACACTCTGGAGTTTAGAAGGATGAGAGGGCATCTCAATGAAACACATACGATTGTTAAGGGTTTGGGCACGCTGGAGGCAGGAACCATGTTCCCGATGTTGGGGGAGTCCAGAACCAGGGGCCACAGTTTAAGAATAAGGAGTAAGCCATTTAGAATGGAGATGAGGAAACACTTTTTCTCATAGAGAGTGGTAAGTCGGTGGAATTCTCTGCCTCAGAGGGCGGTGGAGGCGGGTTCTCAGGATGCTTTCAAGAGAGAGCTAGATAGGGCTCTTAAAAATAGTGGAGTCAGGGGATATGGGGAGAAAGTGGGAACGGGGTACTGATTGGGGATGATCAGCCATGATCACATTGAATGGCGGTGCTGGCTCGAAGGGCTGAATGGCCTACTCCTGCACCTATTGTCTATTGTCTATAACTGAACTGAAATGACAGCGAAAAGCCAAATGACGGACATGATGTCTCCTGGGATCAGTTTGTTACAGTAGTGCATAGAGATGTTTTTGATTATGTGTATATATATATGCGTATGTGTAAATATATATTTGTGTGTATGTGTGTATGTATATATGTGTGTATATTATTGATTTCTTGAAAGATACAATGTAGGAATAGAAAAAAAAAAGTGGTCTTAAGGAGTGCAGTTCTCACCATATAATTCTAGATTAGCAGTGTGTTTGTGATTCTTACGTTCATAAGTGATAGGTGCAGAATTAGGCCGTTCACCATTCAATCATGGCTGCTCTATCTTTCCCACTCCACCCCATTCACCTGCCTTCTTCCTATAACCCCTGACACCCATACAGCATACAACATAACATGAATTGGTGAACTCGGATGAAAGAAATTCCAGCTTGTATTTGCTGGAATTTAGAAGGATGTGAGGGGATATTGCAGAAACATATAACATTCTTAAAGAATTAGACAGGGTAGATGCAGGAAAAATGTTCCGGATGTTGAGGGAGTACAGAACCAGGGGCCACAGTTTAAGAATAAGGCGTCAGCCATTTAGGACTGAGATGGGGAAAACGATTTTCACCCAGAGAGTTGTGAATCTGTGGAATTCTCTGCCACAGAAGGCAGTGGAGGTTAATTCACTGGATGTTTTCAAGAGAGAGTTAGATTTACAGTGCTGCCAACATTGGGAGTGAGAAATTGCGAGAGACCAAGCCCGAGGGAGCGTAGCGACCGAGGAGGGGGGGGGAGAGGGTGTGGGAGGTGGGTGCCCCCCTCCCATGGTAGGGAGCTTTTGCATTTTTCAGCTTGAAATTGTGCAATCTGGTGCATACTGTAGCGAGTCTTTTAACTTACACTTGAATGTAATATTTATGCTTTAAATTGGATTAGCTATGAATAAGGTTAGGCTAAATGACATTCCTAATCACATTCCACAATAGAGCCCAGGCTCTGATGAACGAGTGCAGCACATGAATGATCTTAATGTATTCATTTATGGAAATCAGATTATAATCAAGCACTTGGCCCATGTTGACCAACCTGGGTCTCACTGCACACCTGGTACTACTCCTGAGGCTGACTCCAGTTGAATACCTTCTCTCATTCCTGAACCTGAGTTCAGCCTTACACCTGGCCCCCTATTCTACTCAGATCATATCTGCTTACCTGCTAAGGTTCCTAGTGCTGAAAACTCCCAAATGTATTTGATTTTAATACATTAAGTTTCAAAAAGTCCCTACTGTGTCCCCCCTCCCATGTTTTCAAATTTAATGTATTAAAATCATGTTTTAGTGCATTGTGGAAGTATGATTTCAATGTTTTTTGTTTAAAGTATTTTTCAGAGGTAACTTTATAAGGGGTGACTTTTTAAGGGGCAGCTTTTTCCACACAAAGGATGGTGGGTGTATGGAACAAGCGGCCAGACGAGGTAGTTGAGGCGGGGACTATCCCAACATTTAAGAAACAGTTCGACTGATACATGGATAGGACACGTTTGGAGGGATATGGACCAAAAGCAGGTAGTGTAGCTGGGACATGTTGGCGGGTGTAGGCAAGTTGGGCCGAAGGGCCTGTTTTCACACTGTATCACTCTATGACTACATTATACCTCCACCATGCATGAATGCTTCAAAATCAAGTGGTCGAGTTTTATTGCCGTATACTCAAGCATAGAAACATAGAAAATAGGTGCAGGAATAGGCCATTTGGCCCTTCGAGCCAGCACTGCAATTCAATATGATCATGGTTGTTCATCTAAAATCAGTACCTCTTTCCTGTTTTTTCCCCATATTCCTTGATTTTGCTAGCCCCAAGAGCTAAATGTAACTCTCTCTTGAAAACATCCAGTGAATTGGAATCCACTGCCTTCTGTGGCAGAGAATTCCACAGATTCACAACTCTCTGGGTGAATTGCCGCCAGGAGCAGGACATGGCCTTACTTGCTGCGCTGGGTGACACTCATTCACTGCCCGGTCCATGTCTTTCAATATAAATTTGCACGGGGACATGGTTTGGAGGTGTGTAACGGTTCGGTCAAGTGAGAATAACAGAGAATAAGAATGCTGCTGTCTTGTCAACAGACGCGCACACAAGGAGTTGATATTAGTTTTGAAATTCTCGTTGATCACAGAATTTCTCACGACAGAGCGTAAGAATTGGGCGAAATGCATGGATCTCACGCTCAATGCATGACAGTTGGCAGCTCTGGATTTAGCTCTTAGGGCTAAAAGAATTAAGGGATGTGGGGAAAAAGCAGGAACATGGTACTGATTTTGGATGATCAGCTTGAAGGGCCGAATGGTTTACTCCTGCAACTATTTTTCTATGTTTCTTCGACATATATTAATTGCAAGAATTAATGTGTTGACTAAATACAACCGAGTATGGATTACGTTTGTTATAATATGTTATTTGATCTACTAAAAGATTAGTGTACAGGCTCGATTGGGTTTTGTTAGCTCACTAATCATGTGCAGTAGAGTATCAATTAGTAAACATGCTATAAGGTACTCTGCTTAATGAATTAAGTCACTTTGATACTATTGCCACTGTATAGATTGGCATGCTTGCTCCAATGTACTATTGTAAGGGTTTGTGGTCTTGTATCAAACTTACAAATATTTTTGGGAATAAATGTTATTTCCTTTTGACTATGAATTCTTGAACATTACAATTAACCAAAAACAGTACCCAGGTTAACACTTTTAAAATCTGGAAATTAACAGAAAATAGACAATAAACAATAGGTGCAGGAGTAGGCCATTCGGCCCTTCAAGCCAGCACCGCCATTCAATATGATCATGGCTGATCATCCACAATCAGTACCCCGTTCCTGTCTTCTCACCATATCCCCCGACTCTGCTATCTTTAACAGCTTTATCTAACTCTCTTAAAGCATCCAGAGAACTAGCCTCCACTGCATTCTGAGGCAGAGAATTCCACAGATTCACAACCCTCTGTGTGAAAACGTTGTTCCTGATCTCCGTTCTTAATGGCTTACCCCTTATTCTTAAACTGTGGCCCCTGGTTCTGGACTCCCCCAATATCAGGAACATGTTTCCTGCCTCTAGCGTGTCCAAACCCTTAACAATCTTATTTGTTTCAATAAGATCCCCTCTCATCCTTCTAAATTCCAGAGTAGCAAGCCCAGCCGCTCCATTCTTTCAACATATTCAGTCCTGTCATCCCAGGAATTAACCTTGTGAACCTACGCTCCACTCCCTCAATGGCAATAAGTTTAAGAAGGTACTGCAGATGCTGGAAAATTGAAGGTAGACAAAAATGCTGGAGAAACTCAGCGTGTGAGGCAGCATCTATGGAGCGAAGGACATAGGCGATGTTTCGATTCGAGACCCCTCTTCAGACTGATGTGAGGATGGGGGGGGGCTAGACAAAGAAAGGAAGAGGTGGAGACAGTGGGCTGAGGGAGAGCTGGGAAGGGGAGGGGAAAGAAGGAGAAAGAAGGGACTACCTGACATTGGAGAAGTCAATGTTCATACTGCTGGGGTGTAAACTACCCAAGCGGAATATGAGGTGCTGCTCCTCCAATTTACGGTGGGCCTCACTCTGGCCAGGACAGAAAGGACGGATTTGGAATGGGAGGGTTAGGTGAAGTGCTGAGCCACCGGGAGATCAGGTTGGTTATTGCGAACCGAGCGGAGGTGCTGGAGAAGAGATCGCCAAGCCTACGCTTGGTCTCACCGATGTAGAGCAGTTGACACCTAGAGCAGCGGATGCAATAGATGAGGTTGGAGGAGGTGCAGGGGAACCTCTGCCGTACCTGGAAAGACTGCTTGGGTCCTTGAATGGAGTCAAAGGGGGAGGTAAAGCGACAAGTGTAGCATTACCTGCGGTTGCATTGGAATGTGCCAGCAGAAGGGATGGTTTGTGTGAGCAGGGACGAATTGACCAGGGAGTTATGGAGGGAGCGGTTTCTGCGGAAAGCAGACAGGGGTGGAGATGGGAAGATGTGAATCATAAGAATGTCCTTCCTCAAATTTGGAGACCAAAATTGCACACAATACTCCAGTTGTGGTCTCACTAGGGCCCTGTACAACTGCAGAAGGACCTCTTTGTTCCTATACTCAACTCCTCTTGTTATGAAGGCCGACATGCCATTCACTTTCTTCACTGCCTGCCGTACCTGCATGCTTACTTTCAGTGACTGATGTACAAGGACCCCAAAATCGTGTTGTACTTCCCCTTTTCCAAACTTGACATCATTCAGATAGTAATCTGCCTTCCTGTTTATGCCACCTAAGTGGATAACCTCACATTTATCCACATTAAACTGCATTTGCCATGCATCTGCCCACTCCCCCAACCTGTCCAAGTCACCCTGCATCCTCATAGCATCCTCCTCACAGTTCACACTGCCAGCCAGCTTTGTGTCATCTGCAAATTTGCTAATGTTACTTTGAATCCCGTCATCTAAATCATTAATATATATCGTTAATAGCTGCGGTCCTAGCACCGAGCCTTGAGGTACCCCACTAGTCACTGCTTGCCATTCTGAAAGGGACCCGTTTATCCATACTCTTTGTTTCCTCTCTGCCAACCAATTTTCTATCCATGTCAGCACTCTACTCCCAATACCATTTGCATCTAATGTTGCCCACTAATCTCCTATGTGGGACCTTATCAAATGCTTTCTGAAAGTTCAGGTACACTACATGCACTGGCTCTCCTTTGTCCATTCTCCTAGTTACATCCTCAAAAAATTCCAGAAGATTAGATAAGCATGATTTCCCCTTCATAAATCAATGCTGACTCGGACCGATATCCATGCTGACTCAGACCATAAGGAACTATAAGGAACTGGTACAGATGATGGGGCCTGGGATAGATCATATTGAATGACAGAGCAGCCTTGAGGGGCTGAATGGCTTGCTCCTATTTTTTGTGTTCCTGGGTGCATCGCCCCTGTCCCACTTAGGAAACCTGAACGGAAACTTCTGGAGACTGCACCCCACCTAAGGTTTCCATGCGGTTCCCGGAGGTTCCGGGAGGTTTTTGTCAGTCTCCCTAATGCTCGAAAGTGATTTCCGCTTGTTCTATGTTCCGGCGATTATTTCAAAAAATTCAAAACCGGCCGCGACTAAAATTAGGTTGCCATTTTAAAAATCGGTAATTTTTTAGTCGAGCCGGTTGCGATGCTAGTTGAAGGTGGTTGCCAGAGGTTGCAGGTAGTGGAAGGTAAGACCTCCCTGGTGGAATAAAACTGGGTGAAAAAAAGGTCTCACTTTCACTACCTGTGTAATTGTGCCTGAGTTTACCTGGGACCAGCGGATATTTGCTAGTGTCCAGCCTTACACCCTGGGGAGTTGTTAATATTTTGTTGCTTTTAAATATCATTTAAACAATAAACTCCTAAAATTAATCATATCCTGGACTTAAAAATTAAATTAATAATGATGTGGTTCAGGCATAGTAACTGAAACAAAGTGGACACCTTATAATTAAGTAGTTGGATGTTTCTAAGTTTTGAAATTCAGAATGCGTCTTGCCCATAAGCCATTACAGTAATCAACATCAAGAGTCAGTGGCCCGAGAGTTACCAGCCAGGAGAAAGGAAATAATTCCCAAAAGTACAAGAAGGTGGACACAAAAAGCTGGAGTAACGCAGCGGGTCAGACAGCATCTCCGGAGAATAGGAATAGGTGACGCTTCGGGTCGGGAACTTTTTTTCAGACTGAGTCGGGGAAAGGGAAACGAGAGATATAGACGGCGATGTAGAGAGATATAGAACAACTGAATGAAAGATATGCAAAAATGTAACGATGATAAAGGAAACAGGCCATTGTTAGCAGTGGCCGAAGTGGAAATGAGTATGGACAATGAGACTTTTGGGTGGGGGTGGGATGGAGAGGGGGGGGGGGGGGGGATGCAAGGGTTATTTGAAGCTAGGGAAATCAATATTCATACCAAATATTCATTCGAAAAATACAAGACTCTGCTAATGCAAAAGATCTGGAAGTAAAAAATGGAAAATGCTTAGCAGGTCAGGTGAATCTATGGAGAGAGATACAGTTAATGTTTTGAGTTGGTAATCTTTCTTTTGTAAAGAATTAAACCTTTCTTTTACATATTCCCAAAGACGTTCTCCTGAACTTCAAAAGCAAGGTCCTGTACGGCATCGGGGCCTTTGCACACGGAGAAAGTGGATCTCCTTGTCTGCACACAGTTCATTCAGATGATGCTTGGATTGCTGTATGCCTGTTAATCGTGCAGGAAGGGGGAGTAGTACATGTAGGTAATATTCACTGTGGCTTCAAGCAACCTTGACAGATATAAACTTGTACATCTCCATGAAAATAGTTCAAAAGTTTAATAATCAGCTTTAAAAGGGCAGCCAGTAAAAATGTTAAGTAGACAAAAGTACTGGAGAAACTCAGCGGGTGCGGCAGCATCTATGGAGCGAAGGAAATAGGCAATGTTTTGGGCCGAAACCCTGCTTCAGACTCAAAATGTCTAAAAGTCTAAAAAGTCTAAAACTCAGTCTAAAAATGTTAAACCTTTAAAAACACTTAAAGATCATTGACAAGCATTTAACTGAACTCACTTGTCAAAAAAATGTAAATGATCTAGTACTTTAACTCCTTCCACTCCATCAAAATGGATGAAGACACTGGCACAGATTGGATGGACATACTGTATACATGGACCCTTGCTTTCTATTTAAGGCTTGATGAAGAGTCCATGTTCAGTTGCAGTTGTGAAAAGTCCAGATGAGTGCAGCCATCAATCCCACATGCTTGTGCTGGAGTCCCAAGCTTACTACTATCTACCTCACCTGGTGACCCTCGGATTATCCTCGATCGGACTTTGCTGCCTTTACCTGTCACTAAACGTTATTCCTTTCACTAAACATCTACACACTGTAAATGGCTCGATTGTAAACATTGTATTTCCGCTGAGTGGATAGCACGCAACGAAAGCTTTTCACTGTACCTCGGTACACGTGACAATAAACTAAACTATAAACTGATGGCACTTGCAAGGGGAACTATCAATAAGTCTACATTATACAGCCTGTATATCTCCTCATAATCCATCAAAAACAATACTTAAATGAGTGGAACGTTAAATTAATGACTTTGGTGCAGCACAATGCATAATGCAAAGATAGAAAACTCAGGATCCTTGGGGAATATACTGATACTGGTCACTGAAGTAGGGTCCCGACCCGAAACGTCACCAATTCCTTCTCTCCAGAGATGCTGCAGGTCCTGCTGAGTTACTCCAGCATTTTGCATCTATCTTTGGTGAAAACCAACAACTGCAGTTCCTTCCTGCGCATCATTAGAAGCTGGATTATTACTCAGTTTAGACTCAATATTTGTAATGTAACCAGGTCCCTGCATATCACTTCAGTAATCAATATACTACAGCTTTAATTAGACATATTGCTAAAAGCAAATCAAAAAAAAATTGGTTATAGGCCTATGCAATGCACGATTCTACTAGTCAGGTTTCATAAGGGAGACATAGTTAGACGATGCCAGGCTTGGCAGAAAAGATAAAACATGGATACTTGCAGGGTGAGGGTAAAAAGGAGGGTAAAGGAGATGAGCATTGCACAGTTTTGAGCTCCTGGAAGGGATGAGCTAGAAAATCAAAATAATGGGATGAGTGCCGACTATATTCTGTTGTGCTGAAGCAAAGCTAGAATTTAATTGTCCTATCTGGGACACACGACAATAAACTCTCTTGAACTTGAGTCTCCGTTTCATTGCCAGGAACATAGAGCATAGATCTATGATAGTAACTTAAACGTTTTTCTGGGAAGCATGTCTGTAATTAGACTCAAGGGGCTGTCCCACTGTACGAGCTAATTCAAGAGTTCTCCCGAGTTTGCCCTGATTCGAACTCGGAGAATTACGGTACTCGGGGTTCTCGTGGACATTTTTCAACATGTTGAAAAACTTTCCCGAGTACCTGCCATTAGCGTTTCGAGCCGCTAAGAGACGACCCCGAGCTCCGACGTACCCGCTACGTGCATTCTACGTGCTTACCATGAGTTTGATTTTTTTTTTAACTCGCGAGAGCTCTTGAATTAGCTCCTACAGTGGGACTGGCCCTTTAGTTCAATTATTGACTGTGGCGAGGGAAACGACAGAGAAATGGTAAATCTCTTGGCAGTGGTCCCATACACAACTTATTACCTTGCGGCTGTAAAAGTAATCACGTCCATCTGCACTCTGCTCAGCAGTGCTTTTGTGTTTTTCTCTCACATTTTGTGGGAAATGTGCTTTGAGGTCACAGTTGAGTTGACATGAAGAGTGGAGATGTGACGGGATAAGGAGCAGATGTTCTGCAGAATTGGACTGAAGTGGCTTAATTGGTGATGAGTTCTAAAGGGGGCGATCTCAGCAGGGCACAGTGATAGAAACCCTGATTACTTGTAATGAACTGGAGGTGGGAAATGCTTGTTAGAGCAGCAGCTAATTCACACAACTCTTTAAAATACATGTGTCTGATTATCAATGTGCTTAAGATAGACACTAAAAGCTGGAGTAACTCAGCGGGTCAGACAGCATCATCTCTGGAGAAAAGGAATAGGTGACATTTCGGGTCGAGGCCCTTCTTCTGACTGAGTGTCAGGAAAGGGAAACTAGATGATAGATAGATAGATAGATAGATAGATAGATAGATAGATAGATAGATAGATAGATAGATAGATAGATAGATAGATAGATAGATAGATAGATAGATAGATAGATAGATAGATAGATAGATAGATAGATAGATAGATAGATAGATAGATAGATAGATAGATAGATAGATAGATAGATAGATAGATAGATAGATAGATAGATAGATAGATAGATAGATAGATAGATAGATAGATAGATAGATAGATAGATAGATAGATAGACAGACAGACAGACAGACAGACAGATAGACAGACAGATAGACAGATAGACAGACAGACAGATAGATAGATAGACAGACAGACAGACAGACAGACAGACAGACAGACAGACAGACAGACAGACAGACAGACAGACAGACAGACAGACACTTTATTAATCCCCTTTTCAGGGGAAATTCAGATGTCCTTGCAGCACTCTAATTAAGATACAACATAGCATTAAAGAAGAAGTTTAACATTAAAAAAAAACATCCCCCCCACAATGGTTCCCACTGTGGGGGGAAGGCACAAAGTCCAGTCCCCATCCCGATGTCCACCCATCGTGGGGCCTAATGAGGCCTCCGCCGTCGCCTTCACGGAGGCCCGATGTTCCACTACACCTCAATGTGCCAAGCACCACCGTTGCCAAGAAGGGCCAGAAACATTTGCTTTGGGCATTTCTGAACTCTGAAGAAGGGTCTCAACCCGAAACGTCACCCGTTCCTTCTCTCCAGAGATGCTGCCTGGCCCGCTGAGTTACTCCAGCATTTTGTGTCTATCTTCATTTATGAAGACATTGTGTGTTAACAAGCGTCATTCTTCCCTCTTCCCCTTTCCCTCCTTTGCCCTCTGCCCTTCCTCCGCCCATCCAGCCAGACACCAGTAGCTCACTGAGTGCTCCTTGAACTTTTATCTGTACTCCAGCTGCTAATCACACAGTGAGACTCACACTGCCTGTTCTGCCTCTGTCAGCACTCTCGCCAGAAGGCTCTAATTGTTTATTGTGTTCAGCTCCCAGCGAATGCATTAATCACCAGAAAATGGATGGCACCTGTGCTCCTCCTTTCCCGAATGCACGAGGTTCCCATTTTCTGCTTCGTGCTTTTTACATTTGTTGGGTAGTAATAAAAGCTCGCAGCAAAAGCATAATGGAGATGAATGTGCAGTGATGAGGCAGGTACGGAACTCTGAGGCAATAGCACTGATCAGGCTTCCACATTGCAGATGTGGCTCCTTCTGTCTGCTCCCCTTACCCTGATGATAATACAAGTGTTCAGCTAAATTGAATTAGGTATTACGGTATTAATTGAATTGTAAAATGAATGCTGAGGATCTTAATTATGTGAAATGGCTGCACTGCCTGTAAGTGCTTCCATTGTCGCACTGTTATTACTGATGCAGTCGATTATTAGTCGGTATGGGCTCTGAGGTTTCAACCCATCTGCATGGTGTGGAAACGTACGGGTTAGGAAGGGACTTGCATTTATTTCATCCTTTGCATAATTTTAGGAAATTCCAATTCCAATTCCTTACAACTTGTGGTTATATCCATGGATATTTTTAAGGCAGGTGTGGATTCTTGATTAGTACGAGTGTCGGGGGTTATGGGGAAGGAGTCAGGAGAATGGGGTTAGGAGGGAGAAATAGATCAGCCATGATTGAATGGCGGAGTAGACTAAGTGATAGGAGCAGAATAAGGCCATTTGACCCAAGGGCCAAATGGCCTTATTCTGCTCCTATCACATGACCCTTATGAACATGAAGTACTTCTGAAGGGCAGCCTCTGGTGTTATTTAGGAAATACAGCACTTTCTCCTGAACAGAACATTGATCATGAGCTGATCATTAACTCTTATCCTGTTGTCGGTGGAGTGTTTCAGAGACATTTCTTTGCATTTGGATGGTGTGTCTTTGAGATCAACAGAAGGCGGGCAAAACCTGTTTAAGAGAAAATCTAAAGAGCTTCAGATGCTGGAAATATGATGCAAACGCAAAACATGCTGAGAATGCTCAGCAGGTGAGGCAGCATTGGTTGAGAGAGAAGCAGAGTTAGTGTGTCTTTGAAGCTCAGCTTCAGTATTACAGTTTTGTTCATGGTTTGCAGAACCTCCCTCTGTACTACTCTGGAGATGTAGCCAGAATTATTTTCTCTTGGTGCTGTAGCTGAAGGAGCAAAGACGATTGAAGTGCTATGAGCAGCTCTGAGCACCAATGGCTTTCATAGAGTCATAGAGTGATACAGTGTGGGAACAGGCCCTTTGGCCCAACTTGCCCACACTGGACATCATGTCCCAGCTACACTAGTCCCACCTGCCCACGTTTGGTCCATATCCCTCCAAACCTGTCCTATTCATGTACCAGTCCCTGCCTCAACTTCCTCCTCTGGCAGCTGGTTCCATATACCCATCACCCTTTGTGTGAAAATGTTACCCCTCAGATTCCTGTTAAATCCTGTCTCCTTAAACCTACAGTATGTCCTAGGGTCCTCGATCCACCTACTCTGGGGAAGAGACTCTGTGCAACTACCTGATCTATTCCCTTCATGATTTTATACACCTCTATAAGACCACCCCACATCCCAAGGAGTAGTCTCAGCGTACTTAACCCCTCTGTATAGCTCACACCCTCTAGTCCTGGCAACATCCTCGTAAATCTTCTCTGTACCCTTTCCAGCTTGACAACATCTTTCCTATAACATTGTGTCCAGAAATGAACACAATGCTCTAAATGTGGCCTCACCATCGTCTTTTAACTGTAACATGACCTCCCAAAGTCTATACTCAGGCACAACATGTACAGCCAAATGGGGGAGACACTAGAGATTGCACCTGGTTGAATCTGGAGCAAAAATACAGACTGTCGAGGAAATCAGCAGGTCAAGCAGCATCTGTGGTGGGGAGACGAGTAGACGACATATCTGGTCGGGACCCTTCTTTAGATTGTTATCGGGACCTCCAGTGTCCACTTCAATTGTCCCAATCCCTCTAAATCTACTCCAACATCACCGTTAAAACCCATCCCTCTGACAAATAGTTGGTGCCAACCGCAGTGCTTCTGTTTTTTGGCTTACTGGTTTATTAACTGGTTGCATTCCTGCAAAATGCACTGGGATAAGTCACTGCATTTTTTTTAAAAGCCCCCAAATTGGAAACACATTGACAGCAGTATCAGTGAGCCTCGGGGGACAAGAAGGTGCCAGTCTTAATCCCAGCAGGGAGCTGGTGTAGCTATAATTGGCCTCGCTTTCTCTTGCCTGGGGTTGTTCAAATCTTACAGTGATTTTATTCGGTTTATTGTGCGAATGCAGTCACCAGTGCAGAAAGGGATGGGGCACAGCTGCGACGGGGCCAGTTGCTAGTCACCTTTACTATCTATGTGGAGGTGTAGAGTTCAGAGGGTGGCAAGCTGGTGGAGCCAAGTCCAACAATAGGCCAGACGTGAAGGTGGTTACAAACAGCAGAAAATAGAGGTTGCAAACACGGCTGGGAATTTCTGCTTTCAGCTGACACTGAAAATCACTGTAAAAATGGGGCAAAAATCTGTTGCAGTTTTATTGTTTAATAAGACGTCGGCACAAGGGTGCATGCCAAATATTAGTATTAATTGAAAAAGTGTGTAATGTTGGAAGGTGGACTTGCGATTTATTGTATTTTCATCAGTACCTGCCCTGGTTAAACAGTGCACAAGGGAAGACCAGACTTCACAGGTGTCTATTGAGCGGTGTGAATTTCAAACTGGGGCCTGGGGATTATTAGCACCCATTCTCCATTCCACGCACTGCAACGTGGGATCTGCTGCACAGCAGGGCACACAGGCACCTCAGTAGTTACCTGCAGTAACCCAGAGTTAATTCTCTTTCGACAATTCAGCCTCCTCAGAGTGCTCAGAACTGCATTGTAAATATACCAGGGAAGGCAGAGGAGGAAGAGCAATCATTTCCTTGAATGCGGTGCAGGCTCGAAGGGCTGAATGGCCTACTCCTGCACCTAATTTCTATGAATGGTCAGAGTAATAGTGATTCCGGTGATGTTGATCAATCGGAGACGCACTTGCATTTTCCTTGCTGATTTTTTACTTCATATCTCTGAAAATGGGGGGATCCCATTAAAAACGTACAGAATAGTGGAAGGCTTGGATAAAGTGGATGTGGGTAGGATGTTTCCACTCGTGGGAGAGTTTAGGACTAGAAGGGAACCTCAGAATTAAAGGACATTCTTTTAGGAAGGAGATGATGAGGAATTTCTTTAGTCAGAGGGTGGTGAATCTGTGGAATTCTTTGCCACTGAAGGCTGTGGAGGCCGTCAGTGGATATATTTAAGGCAGAGATAGATATTCTTGATTAGTACGGGTGTCAGAGGTTATGGGAAGAAGGCAGGAGAATGGGGTTAGGAGGGAGAGATAGATCAGCCATGATTGAATGGCGGAGTAGACTTGAAGGGCCGAATGGCCTAATTCTACTCGTATCACTTATGATCTTATGATTATTATCCCTCCACTACAATGTGAAAATCAACTATGTACAATGTCTGTGACATCAAGCTGGAGTATGAATGCTATGATAACACTGCTCGAGGTCCTTGGTGACGAGTTGGGTAACTGGTTCACTGCCGATTAAAATAATAAATCCCCCGTCCACCTGCAGTCTCCCAGTGGTCATAACCAGAGCTTGATAATGTCGATAGATCACCGGAGACTCTGCACTGTGCCTCAGGTAAGATTACAAGACTTATTTGCAACAGAATGACACATTCTCATGATTAATATGGAGATGAATACCCCAGTTAAAGTATTATTAAAAATAAATGCCCTTCTAGCATTAATGTAACAATATTACATTTTGCTATTAAAAATATATAAATCACTTCAAGTTGCTCTGATATCCTTCAGCTATGCAGCTGTAAAGCCATTTTGATCAAAAAAGAATTGCTGTAATTAGATTTTAATGAACTGATCCAAGCTGCTAAAATGCTATTAATTTTTAATGAAAAATAATCTGAATTTGATACAATAGTAATATCAAAGATAATGCGACATATGCCGTTTTGAACGATACTGAAAATTGCATACTGTTTATCAAAAGTAGCCTTGTTGCTTTATTTCTGCACTGCCCAGAAATAAAATCCATAATCTAGGAAGGCACGGTGGTGTAGCTGTAGAGCAACTGCCTTACAGCGCCAGGGATCCCGGTTCAAACCTGACTACGGGCGCTTTTTAACGGAGTTTGTACGTTCTCCCCATGACATGTGTGGGTTTTTTCAGAGAACTTCGGTTTCCTCCCACACTCCAAAGACATACAGGTTTGTGTTAATTAGCTTTTTTTATATGTAAATTGTCATTAATGCGTGTAGGCTAGTGTTAATGTATGGGGATCGCTGGTCGACATGGACTCGGTGGGCCGCAGGGCCTGCTTCTGCGCTGTATCTCTAAACTAAACTAAATCGTTTTACAAAGGAGATGGATAAGTATTTGGAGGGAAAATTAGAATTTTATGTAAAACAATGGAAGATTTGCATTGGGAAAGTGACTTTGAGAAAGGCTTTTACATCAACTGAATTTTGAGGTACAATGACTTTTGTAGAAGTGGCAGCATCTTTGCACATGAGTGGCTGATTTAGTTTAGCAATGGGTCGAAGACCATCGTTTTTTGAAAGTGACATGGATAGGGTGGTGAGAAAGGAATAAGGTATTCATGCCTTCATAGATCAGAGCATGGAATATAGCAGACACAAGAGATTGTAGATGCTGAAATCTTGAGCAAAAAACAGTGTTCAGGAACTGAGACTTAGGCTGAAGAAGAATCCTGAGCTGAAACGTCATCAGTCTATTTCCTTCCACAGGTGCTGCCTGAACCCGAGTTCCTCCAGCAGTTTGTTTTAAGTGTATATAAGCATTGAGCATATATAAGAGCCGGGACATAACTTTGCAACTTTTCAAACAGTGATTAGGCTGCGCTTAGAGTACAAATAGGAAGGATGAAGGGAGTGCAGAAGAGTGCAGAAAACTGGATGTTACCTGGATTAAAGGACACTTTACAGTTTACAGTTATGTGATGTGAATTAATAGGCTGTGCTTTTGACCCTGGAGCAGTGAAGGATGAGGGTTGACCTGATAAAAGTAAGTAAGTTTATTGGCCAAGTATTCACATACAAGGAATTTGCCTTGGTGCTACGCCCATAAGTAACAACATGACATACAGTGACAGTTACGAATGACTCAGAAAACACTAAACATTAATAATAATAAATAAATGAGTATAAGATTACAAGGGGTGTAGATGGGGGAGATGCTTAAAAACTTTGTCCTATGGCCAGGGTAACGAAAACAAGAGGATATAAGTTTAAGATGTGATATTTGAAGATCTAAAGGTAGTTTTGGGGCTAAGATGTTCTTACACAGCATGGTTGACTTCTTGAATATGCTTCCAGAGGAGATGGTCAGATCAAATGCAACCACTATGTTTAGGAGACATTTAAGCAGATACAGTACTTAGAAAGGAAAGGCATAGATGAATATGGCCCTAATGCAGGCAAATGGGAATAGTGTTTGTGGTCAAAAATCTTGGATTGGATGTGGTGGGCTGAAGTGCTGACCTGTGCTGTACAACTCTGGCACTATAAATACTGACCAGGAATTTCAGGAGAGCTCTCGAGCTGGGATCCTCCTGAGAAGACATCGTTTTGGGGGAAGAGTGGGGTCAGGTTTAAGTTATGAGCTCCTGAGTAGGAAGGAACTGCAGATGCCGGTTTAAACCAAAGATAGACACAACCAGCTAGAGTAACTCAGTGGGTCAGACAGCATCTCTGGAGAAAAGGAATAGGTGACGTTTCAGGTCGTGACCCTCTTCAGACTGAAGAATGTCAGACTTCTCCTCGTCTGAAGAAGGGTCTCGACTCAGAATGTCATCTATTCCTTTTCTCCAGAGATGCTCTCTGACCCGCTGAATTACTCCAGCTTTTTGTGTCTTATTTTCAGCCGGAAATTGTACATTGGGCCAAATATTTCTCAACAATAGCTCATTGTTCTTCAATAATAAAGTAATTCAGTAATTTTTGACCGACATCCACTATAGACCCACTGACTCCCATGGCTATCTAGACTACTCTTCTTCCCACCCTGCTTCCTGTAAGGACTCCATCCCCTACTCCCAATTCCTCCGTCTACACCGCATCTGCTCCCAGGATGAGGTGTTCCATACCAGGGCATCGGAAATGTCCTCATTCTTCAGGGAACGGGGGTTCCCCTCCCCTACTATAGACGAGGCTCGCACCAGGGTCTCTCCATACCCCATAACACTGCTCTCTCTCCCCATCCCCCCACTCGCAACAAGGGCAGAGTCACCCTAGTCCTCACCTTTCACCCCACTAGCCGTCACATACAACAAATAGTCCTCCGTCAGTTTCGCCACCTCCAACGTGACCCCACCACTCGCCACATCTTCTCATCTCCCCCCCTGTCTGCTTTCCACAAAGACCGTTTCCTCCGTAACTCCCTTGTCAATTCTTCCCTTCCCTCCCGCTCCACCCCCTCCCCGGACACTTTCCATTGCAACCGCAAGAGATGCTACACTTGTCGCTTTACCTCCCCTCCAGTCTGAAGAAGGGTTACAGCCCGAAACATTGCCTATTTCCTTCGCTCCATAGATGCTGCTGCACCCGCTGAGTTTCTTCAGCACTTTTGTCTACCTTCTTCAGTAATAAACTGAGTCCTGCAGACTTTAAAGGTAAAGCATTATCTGCAGTGTCCCAGTGATGCCTCTAATGGTATCTTACACCATTGTAAAGCTGAATGTCTCAACTTCTCGTGTGAAAGAACATCCTGCACAGCATCTTTCACCTCCTTCTCAGGATATTCCAAAATGCTTTATACGAAATAAAATGCTTCTGAAGTGCAATCACTATTATAATAGAGAAACACTCAATTGACTGAAGCATTGCCTCAAAAGCAAACTCATAAATAGATTTCTTAGAATTGTTTGAGAAATAACTAGTGGTCAGTCCTGAGAGTGCGCTTGCTGTTTATGCAATGGTAGAATTTACAGTGGCCTGACTGGGTTCACAGGTTACCAGTCAAGCAACATGTACCAATCCCTTAATAAGGTGTCAAAATGTCAATGTGTTCAAGTTTATGGAGTGTGGGACAACCTCACAGTTTAGAATAGGTTATTTTCTGTTGAGTTTAACTGCTAACCGCCATCTAATGGGGGGTTACACAAAAAGCTGGAGAAACTCAGCGGGTGCAGCAGATTCTAAGGAGCGAAGGAGATAGGCGACGTTTCGGGTCGAGACCCTTCTTCAGACTGGTCAGGGATCAGGGAAACGAGATATAGACGGTGATGTGGAGAGATAAAGAACAATGAATGAAAGATATGCAAAAAAGTATCGATGATAAAGGGAACAAGCCATTGTAAGCTGTTTGTGGTGTGAAAATGAGAAGCTTGTGCGACTAGGGTGGGGGAGGGAGATAGAGATAGAGGGAATGCCAGGGCCCGAGGGCTGAGGGAGAGGTGGGAAGGGGAGGAGACAGCAAGGGTTAACCGCCATCTAATGTTCGTCACATTCCTCAAAAGTAGACAAAAATCAATGTGGCAAGAATTGCTTTAAATAACTGAGGTTGGAAACTGACCTGCTCATGTTACATTATCCACTCTCTGAGTTCCAGGTCTCTCCTTTACATCTCAAAACCTTGTGTCATTGGGGTTGAATTATCTTGTATCCTCATTGGTAATGGAATCAATAGCACCCTTTTGGGAAATTACCACAGATTTCTCCTGCAGACTCAGGAATATGCAGTTACTTGAGTGGCTGCAGTGATGTATTTCAGGGGCAAGGTACTGACAGAGTGGTATTTCCGACAAGAACTCTGTTTCTGGATCTCCGGATATTTAGTGTTAGCCGTGACCAGTTTATCAGTTTAGTTTATTGTCACGTGTACCGAGGTCCAGTGTAAAACTTTTATTGTGTGCTAAACAGTCAGCAGAAAGACAATACATGATTACAATCGATGCATTTACAGTGTTTAGATACATGATAAGGGAATACCGTTCAGTGCAAGGTAGAGCCAGCAATGTCCGATCAAGGATAGCCCGAGGCTCTTCAAAGAGGTAGATGGGGCATGTACCTTGGCAATGATTTAAAGTGAAGCAAATTGAGGAAGCCAGTACTTCATATCAGAACCTTTGTCGACTCTCAGCTGCCTGCAGGAACAATAGCTTTATCTGGAAAACTGCTTGGTTGCTAATTTTATCCTGCAAAAACAAGCAGTGAATCTTTAGGCTTTTAGACTTGAGAGATAGAGCGCGGAAACAGGCCTTTCAGCCCACCAAGTCATGCCGACCTGTGATCACCCCATACACCAGCACTACCCCACACACGAGGGACTCTTTACAATTTTACCCAAGCCAACTAACCTAAAACCTGTACATCTTTGGCGTGTGGGAGGAAGCCGAAAAAACAGCCGGAGAAAACCCGCGTGGTCACGGGGAGAACGTACAAACTCCGTACAGACAGCACCCGTAGTCAGAATCGAACCCAGGTCCCTGGTGCTGTGAGGCAGCAACTCTACCGCTGCGCCACCGTGCCACCCCAGTTACACAGGGGCAAGCAAGTTACATAAACACAAGGTCCCGCTGAATGGTTTTATGCCTCCCAGAGGGTGTATCTTACTGCTGCTCCGCCATCCATATGCCAAAGGGTTTCAGATAGAAGCTCAAAGTCCCACTGTCTGGGGTAAATTTGATTTCAAAATGGTCACAGCCTGCAATATGAAATGTAAAAACGATGGCATTGCCTCAGCATTATGAGGTGCCGAGTGGATCCGTGAGGGTATTCCTAGTCATGGATGGGAATGGTGCTGGAGTCAGGCTAAATGTCTGTATTCCAATTGGAAGTGCCTTGCAACCTCAGTGAATACAGAGCTGCTCAAGGTAATTCATTCTGAATGC
Organism: Okamejei kenojei; assembly: GCA_035221665.1. NCBI lineage: Eukaryota > Metazoa > Chordata > Chondrichthyes > Rajiformes > Rajidae > Okamejei > Okamejei kenojei. Next base: position 68,570,710 of record CM069141.1, on the reverse strand, counting down.
CAGCATGAGTAGAGGCTGAACAAAAGCTGGCCTGGTGGCTTGATTACGGTTATTCTTGCAATCCCACTGGCTTGAAATGGTCTGTTATCTCAGGCTACAAATCCATCATTGGGCCATTATTTACAACATTATACTGTGCAAGGTAGTGGAGCTATAAACTGGAAATAGGCAGCTTCATTACAATTGCCTTCTGCCGTGGCTGGGCCACATTACCCCAGGTATCTGCTGCTGCTCCACAACCAAGTAAGCAAATAAAATTAATGAAGCCTAATAAAATAAATTTTCGGATTCTCGTTATCTTCATTTTCTTAATTGTCTGTCAGCTTTGCTAATGTAGTGTTATGGGAGTGGGCTTGGGCTATTTTCCCATTATCCCTGCCGCCTTAATTCTGTTTGCCTCGACAACAAGAGAGACTCCAGCAGTTGCCACAGACGATCGTGGATGAATAATTCACCAGGACCATGGTGTTGGACTGCTGTTTTGCAGGACAGCAAGTGGCCTTTGTCAAGTAATAGAGTGTAATGACAAAGGGAAAAATATATAAGGTTGGCTCCCTGTAGATGTCGCTAACAGTATTTATTATAATTAAACAGGTGTGAATGTGGAAGGAATGCAATTATTAGTAATAGAATGGAATACAAAATCAGAAAACAGCAGAATTAAACAGTGTGATGTTCAGTGATTAAGAGTGAGTCGGCTGGTCAGCTCCATGGGTCCCACGGCAGGCTTGTCTCCATCCGGTCTCTCCAGTTTGATCACAGAAGCTGGAGTAGGCACCTCCGTCCCTCAGGTCTGCATGGCAGAGTAATGCAATCTTCCCAGGCTGCAACCCCTCTTCTGTGCAAGATTTTAATTTGCCACATCTCCTCCAAACACCATTTGAGTCCCTCGTCATCTCCTCTTCCTCCTTGTTTTAATGTATTCGCAATTATGGGACTGTATATTTTCTGCTTCCAGCAGCCATTGCCTGTATTAAGTCGCTCCCTTGGCTCTGTGTTGTGTCATCCAGATAGGCTCCACTTACTCAATTTCAGTGGCTCTAAATAAATTGCTGGAAGAACATGGCTGGAAAAATGCAAAAAGACATTTGGACAACAATGAACCATTCTACATTTTCTTGGTCATCGTCTACATTGATCTGTGATTTTCACACCTCTCCCTTCCATATCTCTAGTTTCCCTCTCCCCTGACCCTCAGTCTGAAGAAGGGTCTCGACGCGAAACATCGCCCATTTCTTTTCACCAGAGATCCTGCCTGACCCGCTGAGTTACTCCAGCATTTTGTGTCTATCATCGGCTCAATGTCAACTGTACTCTCTGAACTGAAGTGGGTTAGATTTTGAAAAGAGAGGCTAATAAGGATTATGGAATCGAGGTAGCCAGATGGAATGCACAGAGTATGATCAAACTGAGCAGGTTGAAACAGCTGAGATAAAATATCCTCCTACATTCCAACATTAACTAGTGACGTCTGGGCTCAGTGATCCGATTATCATGGGATTATTCTTAATTCTGCCATTTATAGCACGAGCAATTTCAGAAGAAATCACAGTTGAGTGTTTTACTCAGATCACATTTATCCTGGGGTTTATTTTATGTTTTAATCACCAAGTTTCATTTGCACACAGAAGTTATTTTAATCACATCGCCCGATGGCACTGATATTACAAGGTCACAATGTGCCATTGTTGATCAATGTGGCATTGCGGTCGTGAAGGTCCACCCATGTATATCCATGGTCTGATCCGTCCCTCTCAACAGGAATCTTATACCTCTCTTCCACCAAAACAATGCAAAATATCTTGAGCTTCATCTCCCTGTGGCCACCCTTTCAAACGGGCACATTTCTCAACATTTTCTTTCTCTGGCTACAAAGTCTTAATAAATGTCAGTCATTGCCTGGGTTAACACTTGACCACCCGTGCATTTTATGCAGCAGGTGTCCAACCCTCAATGAATTTGTTTTTCAGTGTCTCTCTGCTGCGCCTCTCTCTGCCTCACTGCTCTCTTATGGAACAAGCTACCAGGAGAGGAAGTTCAGGCAGGCATTATAAGAACTGTTAAAAGACATTTTGGTAGGTTCATGAATAGCTGGTGTAATTATGATCCTAAAGCTCACCCCGTTAGTCTAGTTCAGTAAAACACTGAGTCAAGCACTGGATCAGCTAAACTCTTTATTCTCACTCACAAACAAACTTCCTATACGATACCTAACCAACACTGCGTGTCCGATCTTTGTCTCTACTCGTCCAATTCCTTCAGCCTTGTGTGAATAGACACCTCCAGACGGCCAACAATGCACGTCCAGAAGATTGACCTCGATCCATGTGGTGTCCCCTCTTTTATACTGTATCGGACCCGTGGCGCGAAATACATGAGTGGGGGGGGGTGCAAACTCTGTCTCATTGTCTCTTTCTCGGTCTCTCACTGTGCCTCTCTCTGTCTCTCTCTCGCTCTCTCTCTGCCTCTCTCTCTCTGTCTCTGCTCTCTCTTTCTCTCTGCCTCTCTCTCTCTCTCTGCCTCTGCTCTCTCTCTCTGCCTCTCTCTCTCTCTTTGTCTCTCTCCCTCCGCCCCTCTCTCTCCCTCTCTCTGCCTCTGCCTCTTTCTCTGCTCTCTCTCTCACTGCCTCTTTCTCTCTGCCTCTCTCTCTGCCTCTCTCTCTGCCTCTGCAGCCTCTCTGGCCTCTCAACCTCATTCGGTTATTCAGTTTTTGTACTTTAGTATTTCATTTGCACAGGTCCAGGTTGCATTGTATTCTTGTCACTGCTGTTTCACACTTGTCACTGTATTTATGGTATTGATAATTGCCGTGTATACTCTGAACTTCACTTGACAGAGAATTTCATTTCACCCAGGTGAGTATTGCAATAGACTGGTGGGAATCTTCCATTGCTCGCTCTCTCCTCCACCTTTCCGTATTCCTTGCTCTCATCGTCGTTCCTCACTTTTTTGCTCTCTCCTCCATTCTTCTTTGCTACGCTCTCCTCCTTGTCTCACTGTTCTGCTGTCTCCTCCTTTCCACGCTCTCTCTCTCACTCTCTCTCTTTCCTCGTTCTTCTTCCCTCATTCCTTACTGCTTTCACTCTCTCATTTTCTCCTCCGTTCCTCGTCCTCTCGCTCGCTGTCTTGGATCTTTAACTCAATCCAAGCCCTTGAATTTTTTTGTTTTTTTTGTGAGCCCCGTGCATATTTCATGACTGTTTTTAATTTTTCAGCCCTGATACGTATCTAGCCCGGGTCCTTTTGGCCTTGAACAGTGCAGAGAGCTGCCATTGTGAATCACTCATTCTGTAGGGTACCGATGCTCCTCCATTGCTGCTGGGTCTATGACCCTGAACTCAGACCACACACCACGCAGAAACAGCGGTCTACATGGGAGGAGAAGGTGTCGATTGATATTCCCAGATTTCTTGTCAAAATATCTGTCCAAATAAAAACAGATATAATAGGTTTTCATTCTGTATTAAGTTGTTAATTTATGCACACATTATTGTGTGCAAATTAGTGACTTAACAAATCTCTATAATCGCTCAAAATCCCTTAGGCATAGGTCTTATGATTTGTGACCCACACGATGTCTCATATCCCCAGGGCATTAATTCATGGAGATGAGATGAATTAACATTTTTATATCCCAGTTATTTGGAAGGAGCAATAACCAATTCCGTCACAATTAGCAATAAAACGAGTCCATGTTTTTGTTATTCTAAAGAAAGTGGGTGTACTGTACCATTCAAGCTATCCGTTCCAGTGTCCTCAATTAGCAACTTATTTACATTGTTATTCATGCTTCTTGTTAAAAGTGGTAAATATAAATAAAGGTCCAAAAATGCACGTGGCAAACTGAACTGCCGGAGCGAAACCTGTTGGTGGCAAATTGGTTGAGGTCTGAAGAAGGGTCCCAACCCGAAATGTCACTTTCTCCAGAGATACTGCCTGACCTGCTGACCACTCCAGCTTTCTGGGTCTTTTTGGTTACAATAGTATATTCGCTTTCCACAATCCATGGAATCCAGTTGAGTCTCTCATCAGCAACATCAGTGGTCTCCATTCCTCACTCTCTCCCTCCTTCTCCCTCTCCGTCTCCCCCTCCTTCTCCCCTCCCTCATCCCCTCTCCATTCCTTACCCCCGCTCCCTCCCTCACCCCTCTCCCTCCTCCTCTCTCTCCTACTCCTCCTCCTCTCTTCTCCCTCCTCCTTTCTTCCTCTGCTCTTCTCCCCCCACATCTCTCTCTGTCTCTCGCCTCATGTGAATCATTGACCCGCTGCTGATCCACACCCTCCTTTCCTGTCAGCCGGCCAATTTTCTGTCCGCACTAAAGGTTATGCATGAGCTTTTATTTTCTGCAATCATCTTTCATGTGGCACCTTATTGAAAATGGATATAGAGATAGTGCAGGAAAATCTTGACAATCAGCCATGATCTTGAATTAAGAAATAATGAAAAAGTACCAATATTGGTCAATACAGCTATGAAGAGCTGCAGGGACCTTTTCTGTACTTTGTGATTCCAAGATAGACTTAAAGGACAATTTGGGCAACTCCTGTTCTGAAGTCTTACATGAGCAATCTCCAATCCACACCAGTATATTGCCCCCCCCCCCCTCCCCCAAACTCCAATTCTGTTTAATAATCCTATTACTAAAGTTTTCTAATTAAGAAAGCTCTGTTTCACTGAAAGAGGTGATGCAGGGTGTCCTTTCTTTGCACTTTACAAAATAACCCCTATTGTGACATTCTTATGTGGTCCACAGAAAGGGATGTGTGAACCAGGGAGTTGTGGAGGGATCGGTATCTGCGGAAGGTGGAGAGGGGTGGCGATGGGGAGATGTGGCTGGTGGTGGGATCACGCTGGAGCTGACGGGATTGTCGGACGATGATGTGTTGGATGCGGAGGGTGGCGGGGTGAAAGGTGCGGGGAACACTACCCTTGGCCTGTCTGGGTGGAGGGGGCGTGAGAGGAAAACGAGAGGAGATATGGGTGAGGGATCCTTCTGTGACAGCAAGTGGAAATCCACATCCACCAAAGAATGCGGACATCTTAATGCGAGGAAGTGTCGTCCAGATCACTGTGAGAATCTGTAGGTTTGCAGTAGATGTCATTCACTAGTCTGTCCCCAGAGATGAAGACAGAGCAATTGAAGAAGACAATAGACAATAGGTGCAGGAGTAGGCCATTTGGCCCTTCGAGCCAGCCATTCAATGTGAACATGGCTGGTCATCCAAAAGAGGGTAGTTGAGGAAGGTACCATAACAACTTTTGGACAGGTGCAAGGATAGGAATGGTTTAGATGGATATGGGCCAAACGCGGACAGGTGGGATTAGCATAGATGTGGCGTCCAGTTCGGCATGGGCTGAAGGGCCTATTTCCATGCTGTACGACTCTACGAGACAGCAGGTGCTATAATCTGAGCAAAAGACAAACTGCTGGTGGAACAGTGGGACGTGCAGCATCTATGGAGGCGAGGAGATATGTTGATGTTGATGAACTGGTGTTTTGGGTCAAGACCCTGAATCAGGACTTGGTTTAATGGAAATACCGCTTGTTGTGGGCACACTGCAGGTTGTGCACTATGTTATGTGTACATTATATAGCAAGGTTACATAATTTTGAGATTTAAAAAATCAAGTCTGCAATTTATCCCATCAGATAAAGCATAAAAATACGTTTAATTTGACACCTAATTCACTTTCATATCTTCAGTATTAAAAAAGATTATGGCCATTTTCATACTCAGAAATTAGCATCTTGTTCCCCATTGCCTTTCCATTGACTTAACGCAAAAGCTGTGATCTAGGACAGTCAAAAGCCCATAACTTTCTTAAAAATTAAGAGAACTGAATGAAATTTTCAATTATAGATTGAAGCATTCTGAAACAAATATGAAACAATCTTACTTGGATGACCTGAAATTAAAGCATATAATTAGTTAGTTACCTAATTGTAGCTAATTACAAAATTCAATTACTAGATCTAAACATCTATCCATTTCTTAAGAAAAGGTTAACATTTTTAAAAACCTAAGTGTCCAAATAACATTCACACAATACTTCACAATATAACATGATTTTTAAATCTCATTGTCATGAATTTATAGGCCGAATTGAAGGAATTTAGTGTTTAATTCCCGTACATTAATGGCCATTTAAATCAACTTGCGAGTGGGTTTTTGTGGAACTCAATGGATTGGAACGTTGCGGTTTGTGGTGAATTTAACCCCCAGTCGGCAGGAAAAATACTGCCAATTCGTATATTGTTTTAGTCACCTTTTCGCAACATGAAATTTTAATTAAAGGCTTCCTAAGAAGCACGTTTTTCTGTAAAAATAAACTGTATATCTTCTTTTGTCCCCTACGTAAGATCCCTCCCGTTGTCGGCGTTGACTGCATTAAATGATGATTTTTAATTTACTCCTGCTTTTAATTTTTCCAGCACTAATTCTAATAAACTTAATAAAACGGCAGTCGAAGCGATTTTTCTTCAGCAACTAAAAAGCCTGTTCAAAATTGATTTGAATAGTCTGAAGAAAAATCGCATTTTAAACCCGCCCCCCTCTCAAAGGCGCCAAAGTCGCGCACACGGGCAGTGGCAAGTGATGCAGCGCCGCTAAAGGTAAGTTTTGTAACATACCTATGTTATATTCTTTGTGGTGTTCCAGAGAGAGATGAAAGGCATGACTGGGTAATTCGCAATCTCACAATAGTGTGTGTCTGCCTCAGAACATTGTGCGTGCTTCAGTTATCGCGTCATGTCTCTGATCTGTTGAAGCGCACAGACCATTAATTTGGGCGTCTTGTAAACCTGCAGCTAGTTACACAGAGCACCCCACCCCAGTGAGATCAAAATACTGACCGGACCTCGTATTTAGTAGGCAAAATTGAAGTCAAAATAGATCGTCAGAAGAAGGGTCTCGCCCCAAAATGTCACCCATTCCTTCTCTCCAGAGGTGCTGCCTGTCCCGCTGAGTTACTCCTACATTTTATGTCTACAGTATCTTGCTGAAAATAGTCAGCAGGCCAGACTGAGCATTTTCTGTTTTTATTGCAGACTTTGAGCATCTGCCATTTCTTGCTCTAATTCTGGGGGTCAAGATCGAGAGCATAAAGTCTCAATTCCTGTGACTGAAACTGCTTCATCATCAAGGGCCACTAGCACAGACAATTGATTAATGGTGGGTAGGCCGTGTTATGTGAAGACATCAGTTAACCTGTGAAGAGGCTTACAATGATTTGAAGACAGACATAAAATGCTGGAGTAAAGTCCCTGTCCCACGATGCGAGTTTACCCAAGAGCTCTCCCGAGTTTGAAAAAAAATCAAACTCGTGGTAAGTACGTAGAATGTTCATAGTGGGTACGTTGGAGCTCGTGGACGTCTCGTAGCAGCTCCTAATGCTAACGGCAGGTACTCGGGAAACGTGGAAACTCGTGAAGTTTTTTCAACAGTGTGAAAAATCTCCGAGAGTAAAAAAAGTACTCGTGATGAAGTACCACGAGTTTGATTTTTTTTTAAACTCAGGAGAGCTCTTGGGTGAAGTCGCATCGTGGGACAGGGGCTCAAATCAGGCAGCATCTCTGGAGAGAAGAAATCGGACGTTTCGAGTCGAGACCCTTCTTCAAAGCAGCATCTGCAGTTCCTTCTTACACTAATTTGTCTTGTATTATGTTTTTTGTGAGTGTGCATGTATTGACGTGTGCTTTTGTGTGTGTCTCTAAGGTTGCATTTTCGTGTGAATTTGTTACTTCAGTTAATGTGTGCAAACCATTTGTATGCGAGCTTGAGTTAGTCTTTACTCCAAGTTTTTAAAATTGTTTTTAAATACGTGAACAAGCCTGAGAGGCCAAGTATATTCTAACAATTCAAAGCACTGAAACTGCAAAGAAAATGTCAACAAAGAGCTGGGTAGCAAGGATAGTAAATATGTCAAAATGTGTCCTCTATGGTTTAACAGTAATATAGATCAATGTCTGGGGAGTTGGAAATTTAAATTGTCCGTGTTTGAAATAGCAGATGGAGAATTGCCATACTAAACATGATCCACTGCACTAATGTTTAGATTTGTAACAGACCAGTTTAAGTGTGAACTTTACTGCCCCAGCAAGTTCAGTGCATTTGCAAACCAGCACTGAATCTCCAGCAATGAGTATAATCTGTGTGCTGGGGGTGGTATGGGTACACGGTCAGTGCTGACATTGCCCTCTTCTAACTCAACAAATAGCTGGTATTGTGGGTTGAATGCAGACGTCCCAAAGGAGTAGGCAATCTACATCATCGGCTTGACATTAGCTGATGTATTGATGAACCCTCTCTGCGGCACGGTTTGAAATGACAATCGAATGATCCTGCCCCCTCTTCCTCTCTCTTTCCCTCCCCTGAATTGAGAGGCCACACAGACCTTCAAGCAGTCATATTGATTGAACTCTTTTTAAATGCCTGTCACATTTCTGAGCTTGGCACTGATTAGAGTTCAGTGTTGCTAGGTAGACTGAAGCACACTGCCTACTCTTGACCTGCTATTACCGTGATTATTTGGGATAATATTCTCCACGTTCCCCTGCATCCACCCTCACACTATCTTCTAAAGTGTACCTTGTCCCTCTTTCCTTCCCCCACTATATCTCTCAATCCACCTTCCAGACCGTACGTTCAGCCACAGTATGAAGCCTTGATTTAATGTGCAAGGGAGTACAGAAAAACAAATCTGCTCCATACCATAGAAAGAGAAAATGCCAGAAAGCAATAAGGTGGTGGTGCAGCAGGAGAACTGCTGCCTTACAGTGCGTACAGCATCAGAGTCCCGGGTTGGATCCTGACTACGGGTGCTGTCCTGTACGGAGTTTGTGCTTTCTCTCCGCGACAGTGTGGGTTTTCTACGAGATCTTCGCTTTCTCGCCACATTCTAAAGATGCACAGGTTTGTTGCCTGATTGGCTTGGTGTAAGTGTAAATTATCCCGAGTGTGTAGGATAGTGTTAATGTGTGGGGATCGCTGGTCGGCAGGGACTCGGTGGGCCGAACGGCCAGTTTCCGTGCTGTATCTCTAAACTAAACTAAACACCGGGCCTGAACCCGCTGGAGTTTGGAAGGATGAGGGAGGACCTCATTTAAACTCACTGAAAAGTGGGTTCATTCCACACTCCATTGAAACATTGACCTGGATAGAGTAGATGTGGAGAGGCTGTTTTCACTTGTGGGTTGGTCTAGGATCAGAAGCTATAGCCTCAGAATAAAAGGACATACCTTTAGAATGGAGGAAATATTATGCCTTCATTTGGGGAATAAATAAGGGAATATATTTCATATTAAACATTCATTCTCTCCCTTGTCACCATACCTGTTCTGTGTGTTACCTGTAAAATGTGTGGCCTTTGCTATATTTCTTTACTCTAATAGTCCCTGCAAAATATATGACCCTACCACCATGAAGATGCATGGAAATACCACCAGATTCAGTCGGTCACTATCCTGGCTTGAAAATATATCTCTATTTCTTCATAACTGGCTCGGAATCCCAAAACTATCGTCCACCCCCCCCCCCCCCCCCCAATAATATTGGAGCCTGGAGATCATCTCTGCACTACATTTGTAAATTCACTAATATCTCTATGACACATCTGGGGCCCAACCTCTGAAAAAGGTCTCAATCTGAAATGTCACCTATTTGTTTTCTGCAAGGATGCTGCCTGACCCGCTGAGTTACTCCAGCATTTTGTGTCAACCTTTGGTGAACACCAGCATCTGCAGTTCCTTCCCACACATTTTGTGTGCTCCACCCTCTTCTGTTCAGTGTTCCATTGTTTTGCCAGAGATTCCTACCTGCTCTGAACACACCTTAAATATTGTGTTGCAAGATTGTTGTTGAGGTACTGGTACCTCAGTCCATGGGCCCTATTTCTCCTTGGCATCAACTTCAGGTGCTGCTTGATACTTATCAAGCAGCCAGCTGTTTTGAGAATTAAAGCAGGTGTTCTCACCTCTAAAGTGTCCCTCTCGTTCTGTCCTTTCAGACAGTCGTGTGGTACATGAGGCTGTCACTGATGCTGGAGGTGAGGACGGAGTCTGAATGTATTTTCATATTTCTTCTGGAATTCCTTTAGAAAAGAATACGAAGTTAAGAGATGTGTAGGAAGGAACTGCAGATGCTGGTTTAAACCGAAGATAGACACAAAAAGCTGGAGTAACTCAGCATGTCAGGCAGCATCTCTGGAGAGAAGGAATAGGTAATGCTTCGTGGGGTGAGCTTTCTTCACACTAAGAGTTAGGGGAGAGGGAAATGCTTCCCTTTCCCGTTTCCCTTTCCCCTGACTCGCAGTCTGAAGAAGGGCCTCCACCCGAAACATCATCCGTTCCTTTTCTCCAGAGATGCTGTCTGACCTGCTGAGTTACTCCAGCTTTTTGTGTCTGTCTACAGAGTTAGAGCTGTGCGCTGTTCTGAACTGTCACTGCAATGCACCATGCATTTAAAAAACGGTCCTGCTGTCATACCAGTCTTGTTGATGTACCGTTCCAGTGTCATGCTTAATGTCCGTCATTGCCATTTCCTGCACTAACCACCGCTGTAGTTACTGTATGTAAAAATATTTAAGAATTATGTGCAGGATAAGCCTCTTGATTCCTGTTCTGCCATTCAATAAGGTCAAGGCTGATCTGATTGTAACGGCAGCTCTGCCTTCCTGTGTACCCACAGTAACCTTTCATCCTCGTGTATCACAAATCTATCCTCCCCTACCTTATAAATATTCAAAACCAGCTTCCACTGCCCTTTGAGGAAGACTGTTCCAAAAGACTCGTGACCCTCTGAGTGAAAAGAAATCGCCTAATTTCTGGCATAAATAGGGAACATTTATTTATAAACAGTGACCCCTAATTTTACTTCGGAGTCACGTGAGTGACTACGTGAAGAAGCCCCGCCAGGCGCATGCGCGTCATTACGTCCGACACATGGCGCACCGACGGGCTGGAGAGCGCAGCTCCACCAGCGGTAAGTAGCAACCCGCAGGTAAGTTAATGTTAAACCTTCCCTGCGAGTATTTTAAACTCTGTAAGTCTGGCTCGGGAGCCAGCGAGAGTTAGTGCTATGGAGGGTGTTGCAGATGTAACTGCCGTAGTAGGAGCGGAACGCGCGGGGACCGCAGTTACCGCTTATAGATTGGGTCGGGAGATAACGGCTGCGCAAATGCCGGCTCCCATACCGGCTACTGTTTCTACCGGCAGTTCAACTGCCTCCATCTGTTCCAGTGCTTCAGGGCACTGAGGCCACTCCACCAGGGAGGAAGGCCAAAAGAAAGTACTCTCAGGCCCATCTTACCTGATGGCTCTGATGATGTGGAAGACTCCCCTCTTTTTAATATAAAGGTATGGGGCCTGCTCAACCAAATGGAGAAGTGCTCCAAACTTAATGAGCCATGTAAAATTTAAATCGGGGTCGAATGCCCCTAGGATTCCCCACACAGCCTCTTGCAGAGGCCCATACAGCGAAGAAGACTACACCGCTTATGGATACCAGTGGGAATCACCCTTGCCAGCACCTTGTTTAGGGCTGCAAGAGACCTCCCTAGAGCAAGACTCGGGAGAGCCAGGGCAGGAGGAGTATGACCCTGAAGTTGGTGTCACTGCTTTTGGGCACACACCAAAGCACATGAGCCATGCTCCAGGTGTCCCGGATGTAGCAAGGAACTTTGCTATTCCGGAAGGTACTGGTGAGGCCATGGAGGAAAACCTGGCGGCCAACATCAATTACATGGCCTCTCACCAGTTACAAGATGAACAACCAGCCACCCGATGCATAACACCTGTGAATTGTGCATCGCTCAAAGTGCCCATTGTGAACTCTGCTATCTGGGCACAAATGAGTGCAACGATGCGTGGACAAGATCCAGCAGGTCCTCAAATTGGTGGGAGCAGGCATCACGGCTTTTAGCAAAATGGTCGGAGGGAACCGATGACCGGCACACAACAGGATATGCTGGCCCTGCTGTGTAATGCATTTTCGAAGTGAATTGCATCCGGAAAATAGCCATAAAACCTACGCTAAACCCGCGATTTGCAGCTTTATGCTGGTCGACCAATATTCAAGCACCAAATTATTTATTTGGGGAGGAACTGCTCAAACAAGTCAAAGACCTGGAGGAAGAGGCCAAGACAATAGGTCTCAGGAAGACTACGAACCTTCTGCCAGGATGCCACCTCGCAGGTCGGTTTCAACACGAAGGGGGTCAGATCCGGGGGCAGGGCCAAGCAGAGTGGGGCCAGTTGGACGGCAGTATTACCCACCTGTATACGCCAATTACAACCCCAGTATGGCGAATAAGACAAGAACTCCAAGGTCAACTATAGATGATTCTTTCAGTTCAGGATAAATCTTCTGGGGAACAACCTCCGGTTGGGGGTAGGTTGCAGTTATTTTATGATGAATGGTGCTGCATAACATCTGTTCTGTTTATACTGGACACTATCTCAGGGTCTCGAATAGAGTTTATGTCAGGAATTCATCCACCTGCACAAAATATGCCTAGTCGGGTATTGCGTTTTTCTGCACCAGAAACTCAGCAAGTAAATGAAAAAATTGCCAGTTTGTTCCAAAAAAGGGGTAATTAAGAGGACAACATATCATCCTCAACAATTTGTGTCCAATATATTCCCCAGACAGAAAAAAGATGGTGGATGTCGAGTCATTCTGGATCTAACCCAGTTAAATTGCTATGTCCAGTATAGGCATTTTAAAATGGACACCTTCAATGCTGCTAAACAGTTGTTATCAGAAGGTTGTTATACGGCAACCATAGATCTGAAAGATGCATATTATTCAGTACCAAGTCATCATCAGTACCGAAGATACTTGAAATTTAGTTGGATGGGACAGCTGTGGCAATTAAAGCATTACCCAATGGGTTGACCTCAGCTCCTAGGTTGTTCACGAAATTGTTAAAACCAGTTCTGGTGCTATTTCGTGCCCAGAATCACATTGTAATGGCTTATTTAGATGATATCTTAATCATAAGCAACACTCAGGAGACAGCTGAGGATTCGGTTTCAGCAACCAAATACCTGTTTGAAAGGTAACGTTTCTGATCCATCCAACAAAAATCCAAGTTAGAACCATCCCAAAAAAATCATTATTTGGGGTTTGTCATTGATTCAGTTGATATGTCAGTGACTTTGCCTACAGCCAAGGCTGTGGAAATCAGGGAGGTCTGTACTAGTCTCGCTGAAAAACAACACCCCTCCATACGGGAAGTAGCCAGTGTTATTGGCAAATTGGTGGCGGCTTTCCCTGCAGTGGAGTTTTGGACCCCTGCACTATCAAAGTCTGCAACGGGCTAGACAACAAGCACTTAAAGAACATGCAGGTCATTTTGATAGACCTATGCAGTTGCCAGCCAGAGCCATCGCTGAATTACCAAGGTGTATTATCAATGTGGCACAAACTACCAAAAATATTTTGGTTCAACAACCTTCAGTGATTTTACAAACAGATGTGAGTGCTTTTGGATGGGGAGCCACAGACAGCGAGTCTAGCTGTGGTGGTAGATGGAGTGTGCAAGAGGGTTCATCCTGCACAAGCATGGTATAAATTACTTAGAATTGCTGGGGGCATTCTATGGGTTAAAAGCTTATTGTTCAGCAATAAATATTTACATGTGCAGCTCCAGATTGACAATACCATGGCTGTTGCCTGTATTAGTACACATGGGAGGAATAAGGTCAGTATCATGTGATAATCTGGCTAACCTCATTTGGGACTGGTGTATCCAGAAATATCTGGGCCTCGGGTATCTACCTGCCAGGTAGAGATAATGTGGTGGCAGACAACAGGTCACGGAAAATTAATGACAACATAGAATGGATGCTAAATCCTGATGTTTAAAATGATTGTCAGCCGCTTTGGTTTGCCAGATATTGATCTGTGGCATCAGGCTAAATCACCAGTTGCCTAAATACGTTTCAATGGGAACCAGATCCAGGAGCAGTAGCGGTGGATGCATTCTCGCTACATTGGGGACATACGTTCGTTTACGCTTCTCCCCCATTCTGCCTCATTAGGCAATGCCTTACCAAAATAGAGCAGGACTCCACCTCAGGTGTTTTGATGGTTCCGGACTGGCCTACACAGCCATGGTTCCCATTGGTGCTGAGAATGATGACTCAGCCATTCATAGCTGTCCCCAACTGCAGTAATTTGTTGGTGCATCCAGTAACAGGAGAAAGTCATCCGTTACATGATCGTATTAATTTGTTAATCTGCTGGTTCTGACCAGATCGTTCCAAGGGTTGGACTGTCAAGTAGGACCATGGATGTGATAACTGTAGCTTGGAGAGATAGCACTAAAAAAACAATATGTGTCTCATATTAAGAAATGAGAGATGTTTGCTTGCAGTCAGATATATCTTATCGTACTGCAACCATTCCGGATGTATTGGAGTTCCTTGCTACATTGCATTTTGATGAACATGTGAGCTATAGTGCCATTAATAGTGCTTGGAGTGCTTTGTCCTCTTATTTAGGGCAGTTTTCAGAACAACAATCTATCGGGTCTCATCTATTAGTATCCCGATTCATGAGAGGAATCTTTAACAAGAACCCTCCTAAGTCTAGATATATAGAAATCTGGGATGTCAATATATTTCTCACACTGCTTCAGCAATGGGCTCCAATTACGTCGCTGTGTTTCAGAAGTTAACACTTAAAGTGGTTATGCTCATGATGCTAGTATCAGCACAATGAGTTCAAACATTGCAAAAGCTACAGTTAGATAGGATGTACTTTCTGTAGATAACATTACGTTTTATGTGTATGATTTAATCAAACAAAGCAGGCCAGGAATGGCCAGAACCAATGTAAGCTTAAAACATACCCCGTTGACCAAACGTTATGTGTAGTCAAGCACCTGAGTCAATATATCGAGGTAACTAGAGTCTCAGAGGCTCTGAGACAGCAATGCTCATCAGCCAGAAAAAAACTCATAAAAAAGGTGTCAGTACAAACTATTTCTAAATGGTTAAAACAGGTTTTGGATTGTGCTGGAGTAGACACTCATGTGTAAATCTCATTCCACCAGGGCGGCATCAACATCCGTAGCGAAGGCGCAGGATGTGCCTCTAGACCAAATCCTCGGGGCCGCAGGATGGTCTAACGAGGCGACCTTCTCCAAATTTTATGATAAACCTGTCCTGACAGTGCAAGGTTTGGGCATGCTGTTTTGGGTTTGGTTTGATTTCTTTTCTTTCTAAATATCATTTGTG
This sequence comes from Okamejei kenojei, assembly GCA_035221665.1. Taxonomy (NCBI): domain Eukaryota; kingdom Metazoa; phylum Chordata; class Chondrichthyes; order Rajiformes; family Rajidae; genus Okamejei; species Okamejei kenojei. The sequence continues at coordinate 68,555,468 of CM069141.1, read as the reverse complement.
ATTTCCCCCGGGACAGAGGGGTTATTACTGTTTTGTTATTTAAAAAATGATTATTGGATAATTCGAAGCAATGTTCAATACATTATTTATTCACTACTGTGTCAACTGAAGCAGTGTGTCGTATGGAATGGATCTACGGCATGAAATCACAGAGCATTGAAATCTTCACGTAGTCACTCACGTGACTCCGAAGTAAAATAGTAAGATTAAACGAGAACGGGAAGTTTGAAGTTTGATCTTTATTTTATGAGGAATTACGATGAGGGATTACGTGCCCACGGCTCCTGGCCCTCATAATCGCAAAGATCATCTGGTAGTTCTAGTCTTCTGAGTCTTACTATATCACTTCGACTATAGTTTCTGTGTTTTCACGCCGCTGCTTTGAAGTATGACGCGCATGCGCCTGGCGGGGCTTCTTCACATAATCCCTCATCGTGACGCCTCATAAAATAAAGATCAAACTTCAAACTGGTAAGTTCTCGTTTAATCTTACTATTTTAGTTTAGTTTAATTTAGAGATACAGGGCGGCCACAGGCCCTTCGGCCCACCAAGTCCACGCCGACCAGTGACCCCCGCACACTAACATTATGCTACACACACCAGGGAGAGTTTACATGTATACCAAGCCAATTAATCTACAAACCTGTACATCTTTGGAGTGTGGGAGGAAACTGAAGATCTATAGGAAAATCCATGCAAGTCACGGGGAGAACGTAAAAACTCCATAAAGACAAGCACCCGTAGTCAGGATCGAATCCGGGTCTCTGGCGCTGTAAGGCAGTAGCTCTACCGCTGCGTCGCCATGCCATCCCACCTCATTTTTATTTAAGGAGAAACATCACCACAGAACCTTGATTATTTCAATCACATTATTTTATTTCAAGTATACACTTTATTCGTAATCTGTACAGTAAATATAATTGGGACGCCCAAATCATGACATCAAGTCAATCCAGTCTGAGAATATGCGTTGATGTCACTCGTTTCCTTCACAAACAATACATCACTTAGGCATTTGAGGGGCTGTACACAGGATCCAGCCTCTCGATAAACATTGGGGTCAGGACCCTGGATTGTGGTCCTTCCCTACAGAGCCTATACAGTGGTGGACCAAACTTCAGTTTGTCTCTCAGCGTGCAATTTCACAACTTGGAATATACCAGTCAGCAGCATTTGAAGGCGGAAATCTCCTTACACGGGAAAACCAACAAGTCTGAAGAAGGGTCTTGACCCGAAACGTCACCTATTATTTTTCATCAGAGATGCTGCCTGTCCCGCTGAGTGACTCCAGTATTTTGTGTCTAACAACAAGTTTTGGACATTGTTTAAGTTACATTTCCCTTCACTCTTCGAAACACCATTGAATACAAACCTCACCTTTTTAAAGCCCTCATTAGACAACCCCTGTATTTCAAATGTTAGATAGTAAACCATCACAGAACTGTACATCAGTCATTCACATCTTTCCTTAACTAAGGAGAGCACATTAGTCAGCCTGACCACACTAGTGCTAGGTTTGTATTCAATGGTGTGTACAAGAGTGAAGGGCAATTTAACTGAACCAATATCCAAAACTAGACACAACGAGCTGGAGTAACTCAGTGGATCAGGCAGCATCTCTGGAGAAAAGGAATGGCGATGTTCCTTCCTCCGATTTATTGGTTTTGAAGATAGACACAAAAATGCTGGAGTAACTCAGTGGGACAGGCAGCATCTCTGGAGAGTAGGAATGGGTGACATTTCGAGTCGAGACATTTCTTCAGACTGAGAGTCAGTGGAGAGCGAGTCTAGAGATATGGAAGGGTAAGGTGTGAAAATGACAAATCAAAGCAGACATAAGGAAATGTGGAATGGTTCATTGTTGGCTGAGGAGATGGTGACAAGAGGCATACAATCAATAATATTAATCAGAATGACAGTGAAACTAGTCAGGGAACTAGGGTGGGGGAGGGATGGACAGAGAGGGAAAGCAAGGGTTACTTGAAGTTCGAGAAATCAATATTCATACCACTGGATCGTAAGCTGCCCAAGTGAAATATTAGGTATTGTTCCAATGCATCCATTTTGCATTGGTCCTCACTCTGACTGTGGAGGAGGCCCAGGACAGGCATGTCACTGTGGGAATTGGAGGGGGGGTTACAGTGTTTCGCAACTGGGAGATCGCATGGGCCTCATTTGTCTTCCCGTGTAGGGAGATTTCCATTCAACCATAGATGATACATTCCCACTTCAAACAGAACAGCATCAAAGTTGCACCATCATCTCTTGCAGATGGACAAATCCTAACTACGACACCCTGCATACACAGTCAGTCTCTCCTCTTCCCATATATATAGAAAATGCAGATCCTGTAAAGTCACACCTTGTGGGCAACTCACCTTGTAATCCTGTACTGCTGTCACTTGTGGGAGATGGAACTGCAGATGCTGGTTTAAAATGAAGATAGACACAAAAAACTGGAGTACCAGGGGGAGCAAGGAAATGCGTTGAACAGGTACTTTGGATCCGTCTTCATTCAGGAGGACACAAACAATCTTCCTGATGTACTAGTGGCCAGAGGATCTGGGGTGGCGGAGGAACTGAAGGAAATTCACATTAGGCAGGAAATGGTGCTGGGTAGACTGATGGGACTGAAGGCTGATAAATCCCCAGGGCCTGATGGTCTGCATCCCAAGGTACTTAATAATAATAATAATAATATATTTTATTGTCATTACACATAAGTGCAACGAGATTTGGTTTGCAACTTCCATCCGATGTCATAACTTAATCAACGAATAAAATTTAGGTTTAAATACCCCGAGAACATTTGTAAAAACGAACATTAGACCAGTAAAATCAACACTGACTAAAGTACTCAGCAGGGCCGGTTCAGAGCCGCTATAGCTCTGGGAATGAAGCTGTTCCTGAGTCTGGAGGTGCGGGCGTAGAAGGCCTTGTAACGTCTGCCGGAAGGGAGTAGTTCGAACAGTCCATTACAAGGGTGAGAGGTCTTTATGTATACTGACGGCCTTCCTGAGGCACCGTGTGTGGTAGATGCCCTCCAAGGCTGGTAGCGGTGTTCCAATAATCTGTTGCGCTCTGTGGACAACGCGCTGAAGAGCTCGCCTCTCCACCTCCGTGCAGCTGAGATACCACACAGAGATGCCATACGTTAGTATGCTCTCTGTCGTGCAGCGGTAGAATGTCGTCAGCAGCTGTTGGGGCAGACCAGTCTGTTTCAATGTTCTTAGGAAGAACAGTCGTTGCGGTGCCTTTTTGACCAGCGCAGTGGTGTTGGTGGACCATTTGAGGTCCTCTGAGATGTGAGTGCCCAGAAACCTGAAGCTGGACACTCTCTCCACACTGTCCCCGTAGATGGAGATTGGGGTGTATTCCCCATTCTGCGACCTCCTGAAGTCGTTAAACAGCTCCTTGGTCTTGGACCTCGGCTCTGTAGTTTGTTTCATCACCATAGGTGATTAGCCCGATCACCGTTGTGTCGTCTGCAAACTTGACAATGGTGTTGTTATCAAATGCAGGGACACAGTCGTGGGTGAAGAGGGAGTAGAGCATGGGGCTCAGTACACAGCCCTGTGGTGTGCCGGTGCTCAGGGTGATAGTGGAGGACAGGTGCGGCCCCAGTCTCACTGCCTGCGGTCGCTCTGTCAGAAAATTCAGGATCCAATCGCACATCAGTGAGCTGAGGCCTAGCTGGTGGAGTTTGGTGGTGAGCTTGGTGGGGATGACCGTATTGAAGGCAGAGCTGTAGTCAATGAAGAGCATCCTCACGTAGGTGCCCTGTCTTTCCAGGTGGGTCAGGACAGTGTGAAGAGCCACAGAGATGGCATCCTCTGTGGATCTATTTGCCCTGTATGCAAATTGATGAGAGTCCAATGATGCAGGGATGCTGGATTTCATGTGGGAGAGGACCAGCCTTTCAAAGCACTTCATTGGTATTGGAGTTAGGGCAACCGGGCGGTAGTCATTCAGGTTGGTGACTTTAGACTTTTGCAGCTATGGTAGCTGTCTTCAGGCACTTGGGGACCGTTGCCAGAGATAGAGACAGGTTGAAAATCCTCGTAAATACCTCCGCCAGCTGTACAGCACAGTCCCTTAGTACCCTACCCTGGACTCCATCCGGGCCTGCAGCCTTGCGTGGATTGATCCTACGCAGAGTGCACTGTACCTCCTGGGTGCTCAGTGTTAAGGCCTGTCCCTCCACCCTAGCCGGGGTTGTTCCTCTCCTGGTGGTGTTGCCAGTTTCGAAGCGGGCAAAGAAGGTGTTAAATTCATTGGCCAGTGTGGTATCACTGTGGGGGCAGACGGGGCTGCTCTTGTAGTCAGTGATGTCCCTGACACCCTGCCACATGCTTCTGGTGTCCGCGGTGTTGAAGTGGTCTTCCACCCTTTGCCTGTGGATGTCTTTGGCCTTTTTTATGCCTTTGTTCAGGTTTGACCTGGCATAACTGTAGGCAGAAGTGTCCCTGGATTTAAAGGCAATGTTGCGTGCCCTTAGCAGATTCTGAACCTCCTTGTTCATCCACGGTTTCCGGTTTGGGAACATCTTTATTTCCTTGTCCACTGTGACAAACTCCACACAGCAGTCGATGTAGGAGAGCACAGTGGATGTGTACTCCTCCAAGTCTACCTCTGTACCACTGGTAACCTGTTGTGCAAACATGTCCCGGTCGGTACGATCAAAGCAGTCCAGGGTGGGTCCCGATTCTGGCCGTCTTTATTGCAGGTTTGATCTTGCGGATGAGGAGTTTGTATGCAGGCAGTGGAAACAGTGAGAGGTGATCGGATTGTCCCAGGGATGGACAGGGGAGGGCTCTGTATGCGTGGCTCTAGAAATAAGGAAGTGGCTCTAGAAATTGTGGACGCATTGGTGATCATTTTCCAATGTTCTATAGATTCAGGATCAGTTCCTGTGGATTGGAGGGTAGCTAATGTTATCGCACTTTTTAAGAAAAGCGGGAGAGAGAAAACAGGGAATTATAGACCAGTTAGCCTGACATCAGTGGTGGGGAAGATGCTGGAGTCAATTATAAAAGATGAGATAGCCGCACATTTGGATAACAGTAACAGGATCGGTCCGAGTCAGCATGGATTTACGAAGGGGAAATCATGCTTGACTAATCTTCTGGAATTTTTTGAGGATGTAACTAAGAAAATGGACAAGGGAGAGCCAGTGGATGTAGTGTACCTGGACTTTCGGAAAGCATTTAATAAGGTCCCACATAGGAGATTAGTGGCAACATTAGGGCACATGGTATTGGGGGTAGAGTGCTGACATGGATAGAGAAGTGGTTGGCAGACAGGAAACAAAGAGTAGGGATTAACGGATCCCTTTCAGAATGGCAGGCAGTGACTAGTGAGGTACCGCAAGGTTCGGTGCTGGGACCGCAGCTATTTACAATATACATCAACGATTTAGATGAAGGGATTCAAAGTAACATTAGCAAATTTGCAGATGACACAAAGCTGGGTGGTAGTGTGAACTGTGAGGAGGATGCTATGAGAATGCAGGGTGACTTGGACAGGTTGGGGGAGTGGGCAGATGCAATGCAGATGCAGTTTAATGTGGATAAATGAGAGGTTATCCACTTTGGTAGCAAAAACAGGAAGGCAGATTATTATCTAAATAGTGTCAAGTTGGGAAAAGGGGAAGTACAATGGGATCTGGGGGGTCCTTGTTCATCAGTCAATGAAAGTAAACATGCAGGTACAGCAGGCAGTGAAGAAAGCGAATGGCATGTTGGCCTTCATAGTATAGGAGCAAAGCGATCCTTCTGCAGTTGTATAGGGCCCTAGTGAGACCACACCTGGAGTATTGTGTGAAGTTTTGGTCCCCTAATTTGAGGAAGGACATTCATGCTATTCAGGGAGTGCAGCGTAGGTTCACAAGGTTAATTCCCGGGATGGCGGGACTATCATATGCTGAGAGAATGGAGCAGCTGGGCTTGTATACTCTGGAATTTAGAAGGATGAGAGGATTTCTTATTGAAACATATAAGATTATTAAGGGTTTGGACAATGTTCCTTCTTTCCAGATTCTCTCTCATGTGAATACATGCCAACCTCTATTCTATAATCCCCAACCTTATTTATTTCAATAAGTTCATCTCCCCAACTCTGACCAAGAGTGCAGTAATGTTGCTGACTCGGCTCATGACTTGCGGAGGCTTCTGCGCATTGTTCGATCAGCCGAGAAGGTTGTTGGCTCCAACCTTCCCCCCCATCGACGAACTGTGAATGCAAGGGCCAGGAAGTGAGCAGGCAAGATCACCTCGGACCCCTCTCACCCTGGCCACAAACCCGTTGAAGTACTTCCGTCTGGGAGCGACAGTTGATTATTCCTTTAGTAATAGTCAGCTGTTTCAGGTCATGTAAAAGGTGATGAACTGCACAGGATGAGGAAGAGCAATCTCACCCGTTGAGGTTGAACTTTCCAGGAGTTGATGTTCCCAAGGAAGAATCCAGTTCCATTATCAATGCCTCCTCCAACACCCACCACCATCTCCAAATTCACTCCAAATACCTAAGAAACTATTTGGAGAGACACTTTAGAGCAGAGAGGTTTTACGGTGAAGTTGAATGATCCTCAATATCATGGAGAATTTTGATTATGAATGAAAACGATTTTCATTGGCTGGCCTGTTTCCATGCTGTATAATCCGCAACCTCAATGCAAGAACAGCCCATCACCTGCATAAGTGGGGGATGACAGACAGCCCTGCTGGCGACTGAGGACATCCAGACCACACCATCCCACACATCGTGAATGACTGCTCACTGAGGCTTTTCGCTGGGGGCATCAAAGCCATCCACCCAGTAACTGATGCTGTTCAGGCCTGGATGTCCACCCTTCATCTACAACATTAGGCTGCACACGCCATAAGCAAGAAGAGGAGGATTGGCTGGCCGATTGGTAGGATACTGAGCTGGGGTGATAATTGAGTTGAGAGATGTATAAAGTTATTATGGGTAGCATTTTTCCAGCGTGACCTCCAAGCCAGATGGTGTCCCGAAGAAATGCTTCCCATCCCGGTAAGTTTTTTTCTGCCTGGGCCTTGAGTCCTGACTTTGGAACAGTGGTTTTCTAAAGTATGGAGATTTCTCCATTCATACTTTAACTAACTACCATCCACTCCTGTCCCTCCACTTCCTTGCACAGAAGAATAAGGTAGAGTTCTCCTCAATCCACGGACAAAATCACTGGAAATAACCTAATCTGGGAAATACAGTACGAGTCAGTTGATATTTGAAGACCTGTCAATTTTATCTCTACACTCTTCATGAGAAAATAACATAATGATAAAAGACCCATAATGTAAAAACACAGGAAAGAAAAGGACTTTCCTTTAGGAAGGAGAAGAGGGAGAATTTATTTTGTCAGAGGGTGGTGAATCTGTGAAATTCATTACCACAGCAGCTGTGGAGGCCGAGTCTATGGATATTTTTAAGGCAGAGATAAATAGATTCTTGATCAGTACGGGTGTCAGGGGTTATGGGGAGAAGGCAGGAGAATGGGGTTGAATGGCGGCGTAGACTTGATGGGCCGAATGACCTAATTCTGCTCCTATCACATTGAATTGAATACATTTTATTAGCCAAGTATGAATACATACAAGGAATTTGCCTTGGTGGTTTGCTCGCAAGGATTCAACACCATATACAATAGACAATTAAGAATAAAACGTTATAATTTAAACATCTGAAGAATAAAATAAAATGCCAGAGCAAAAGGAGGCTACAGACTTTTAGCTGTTGAGTAGATCTACTGCTCGTGGGAAAGAAATTGTGTCTGACTGTGGCTTTGACAGTCCGGAGTCACCTCCCAGAGGGAAGTACTTCAAAGAGTTTGTGGCCAGGGTGAGAGGGGTCAGAGATGATCTTACCTGCTCACATCCTTACCCTTGCCGTATACGGTTCGTCGATGGGAGGAAGGCTGCAGCCAACAACCTTCTCGGCTGATCGAACAATGCGCAGTAGCCTCCGCAAGTCATGTTTGGTGGCTGAGCCAAACCAGACCATGATGGAGAAGGTGAGGACAGACTCCATAATGGCAGTATAGAATTGGACTATCATTGCCTGTGGCAGATTGTATTTTCTCAGCTGCCGCAGGAAGTACATCCTCTGTTGGGCCTTTTTGAATGTGGATTCAATGGTGGCCTCCCATTTTAGGTCCCTGGAGATGATGGTTCCAAGGAACTTAAATGACTCCACAGATGTGACTGTGGTGTTGTTTATGGTGTGGGGGGAGGAGAGGGGAGCTCTCCTAAAGTCTACAATCAATTCCACTGTCTTAAGAGCATTGAGCTCCAGGCTATTGCAACGGCACCAGGACACCAGCTGTGACACTTCCTGTCTGTAGGCAGATTCCTCCCCATCCTGGATCAGTCCAATCAGGGTTGTGTCATCGCAAACTTGAGGAGCTTGACAGAGGAGTCTGTGGAGGTGCACAAACTTATGAATGCATGGAAAGGTATTGGGACAGGTAAACAATAGCTTCATCAGAGATACATTTTAATGGGCAGTTTAGTGGATAAGCGAGGCAGGGCAATTTCAGGAGCAAATGTAGAAGGTAGATGAATAAACACACAAGTGGTGAAGCAATGAAAATTGGGAAGGGCAAATGATGGGAGTTGAGTCCTGTACCTCAGAGGATGGTAGACGGGGTGACCAATAAAATATGGGGGTTAGACTTTTAACTGTGAGGAGTTGCCAAACCTGGAAGCAGTCTCAGTCAATGAGTGGCTGAAGATAACTCTGTGTCCTGTTACAACCAGAATTGATTAAATTATTTTGGAAAAGTATAGACAAAAGAAAAATCTATAATTTTGAAGCGTTCTGTTTGTTTTGTAGAGAGTTTGGAATGCGTGCGATGTGTCCATAATTTAGTTTCCACTGCTATCTGATTTCTCAAATATACCTCTGGTAACTGAGGCTGCGTGAGGATGATGTTTGTTAAATATGCAGTGGCTCAGAATCGGACTGCCCTAGCAGCCTGGATTCCAGCACACACTGAGGCACTGAGCAACAGGGTGAACATTTGAATGTAAATGCAATTTGTTTCCAATCCGCTTGTGATAGACACCGGAGGTCAGATCCCATTTTTTTTTAAACGTTCAAATGTGCCAAGTCCTGATAAGATGCATTTGCTTCCCATTAGAATGGGGGATGCGGGATATCATCACTCATGCAAGCCAGCTCTCGTAATTACATCTGCACACTATTGCAGCTTGCCTCCGAGAAATTAGATAGCAGTGGAAACCAATTTATGGACTCATAACTGCTTTGTATCCCAACCCCAAGCTCCCCACAAACACTGAAATCTGCAAATTTATTGATTCCTGCTGTCTATCTTTGCCTTTACTGGGTGATTTAAAAAAAAAAGCTTCAGTTTATAACAGCAATTAAATAATTCTGTTTCCCCTTTCTGCTGATGCTGCCCGATCTGAGTGTCGATAGGATTTTTTTTGGATTTGAGTTTGATTCCCAGTGATATGTGAATTTGGAGCCTGATTTAGATGGATTGGACAAGAGGGTACAGCAAGGCCTTTGACAAAGTCTCCCTTTTTTTAAAATTTTTTTTTTAAGCAAAATGCCTTTATTCAGAATGAACAGATACAAAGCAGTAACACGGTCAGAGAATGCCTATATTGGCATTTTACAAAGAAAGTTCTCAAATTAAAATATTAACATTCTTGTCAATAATACATTCGACCTCCTGCGGTGAGACAAGTTTTTGAAATAAAATCATGAGAGGAATAGATCGGGTAGATGCACAGAGTCTCTTGCCCAGAGTCGGTGAATCGAGGATCAGAGGACATGGGTTTAAAGTTAAGGGGAAAAGGTTTAATAGAAATCTGAGGGGTAACATTTTCACACAAAGGGTGGTGGGTGTATGGAACAAGCTGCTAGAGGAGGTAGTTGGGGTAGGGACTAAAATTGGCTTGGTGGTAGGAGCTGGAGGGTGGGTAGTGGAAGATTGTGTTTCAGGTTGGAGACCAGTGACCAGCAGTGCACCATAGGGATTGGTGCTGAGTTTCTTGTTCTTTGTCATGTGTGTTAAAAGTTTGAACGAGAATGTAGGTGGCATAATTAGTAAAGGGCCTGTCCCACTTACGTGTCCTTGGCACGCAAATTGAGCCGAGTCGGTCGAGCGAAGGTCGGGCGCGATTACATGCGTACGCACAGCCGTCTGGAGCGCGTGATGTCATTTGAAGATGGACACAAAGCTGGAGTAACTCAGCAGGACCGGCAGCATCTCTGGAGAGAAGCAATGGGTGACGTTTCGTGTCGAGACTCTTCCTCAGTCTAAAAGAAAGGTCTTGATCCGAAACGTCACCCATTGCTTTTCTCCAGAGATGCTGCCGGTCCCGCTGAGTTACTCCAGCATTTTGTGTCTCTCTTCAATTTTCTTGGCCCCGCTCTGGGAGTAGAAGTGGGGGCGGATCCGGACCGCAATGGCCGTGAGCCCCAGGCCGAGTTCGGCAATCGTTTGCCTGCTTCTGCTGCTGTTGAAGGTGAGACGTCGCGCCAGGGTCTTGGGCCTGTCTCACTTTGGCCGTTGGCACGGGAAGATTTCGTTCACTGCAAGAATTTCAGAGCCCCGCGCGATGTCGGGACGGGCCCCGCACAACTCCATGCCCCTCCGCGCTTCTAAGTGGGACCTGCCCCGTGCGGCCATACGGTGACCGTACGCCTCAAGCGACCACGAGGTTGTGTAATTTGCATGCCAAGGGCGCGTAAGTGGGACAGGCCCTTAGGTCTGCAGATAACAGCAAAATTGGTGGTGTGTTGGACAATGAAAAAGGTTGTATAATGTTACAAGATATAGAACAAATGGCAAAGTGGGCAAAGGAATTCAACTCAGACAAGTGGGAAATGTTGGGAAGTTAAACCAGGGTATGATATACACCCTGGGGGAGTGTTGAAGAACAGCCAGACCAAAGGATATTAGTACAAAGTACTTTAACTCCTCCTCCCATTCCCCCACTGACCTTTCTACCATGGGCCTACTCCGCTGTCAGAGTGAGGCCCAGCTCAATTTGGGAGAACAGCACCTCATATTTCACGGGCAGTTTATAACCCAGCAGTATGAATATTGATTTATTTAACTTCAAGTAACCAGTGCTTTCTCTCTCTCTCCATCCCTCCCCATCCTAGTTTCCCAACCAGTCTGACTGTCCTCCTGATTAAATGTTATCTTTATAAACCTCCTTGTCACTTCTACATTTTCCTTGATCCTCGCCCCCTTTGATCTCTTGCCCTCACACCTTACCCTTCCATATCTCTGTGGCTCCTTCTCCTCAGACTCTCAGTCTGAAGAAGGGTCGATAGCATTCCTTCTATCCAGAGATGCTGCCTGCTCCACTGAGTTAATCCAGCTTTTTGTGTCTATCTTCTGCTTAAAATGAGTGATTCTTCCAGAGGTCGCCCATTGAACGATGGCTTGTGTGCATCCTACATGCAGAACACCAAATTGCACAAAAATTGAATGTTTTGGAGTGGTAGCTTTCGCCTAAAGGAGCAGGCAATTTATACAAAGAGTATAAAATACTCCAGCATTTTGTGTCTATCTTTAGTACACCGTTCCCTGAAAGTGGTGACGCAGGTAAACAGTGGTGAAGAAGGTGTATGGCATGCTTATCTTCATTGGGCAGAGCTATAAGTCCAAAAGATGAAACAGCTGTACAAAATGTTGACGAGACCTCATTTGGAGTATTTTGTGCATTAATGTTTCAGATTCAGATTCAGATTCAATTTATTGTCATTGCACGTTTCAGTACAACAAAATGTTTTAGCCTGTGGTCATAACATAGAATCAATAACAAAACTCGATAACACACTCGACACAGTTTTACATCCACCACAGTGAGTCCACCAGGCACCTCTTCACTGTGATGGAAGGCAGAAGTCCCAAAGTCTTTGCCTTACTATATAGGAAGGATGTGAATAACTAGAGAAGGTGCATGGTCTTACAAAATGTTGCCAGAATTGGCGGGCTTGAGTAATGAGGAAAGACTGAATAGGCTGGGACTGTTTTCCCTCCAGTTTCCTGGAGACCGAATAGGCTTGTGGTGTTGGGGCTGACATGGAGTTGGGATGGGTGTCACTTTGGCAAGAATGATTTTTTATTTGATCACCACAGTTGACAATCATTAAGCCATTTAGTAAACAAGTTAAATACTATTGTGCCGTGATTCCCCTTACCAGTCAGCATCAACTGGTAAATATTACGCAAGCACCACCCTTGCCACTGGGTCCTTATGTAGAGGGATCAGGTCAACTCCAGAAACAAAGATCACACAAAATAAGAGGTTGAGCAGTGGGGCAGAGTTGAGAAACAATTTTGTCAGCCAGAGGTCAATGACCTTTCAAATTCTCTAAAGATGGAATGAACTGAATATGTTCAAGCCAGTGATCAGTAGGAATTAAGGGAACAAAGAATAATCTGCTGGAGGGACTCAGCGGGCCAGGCAGCAACTGAGGGGGGAATGCACAGTCGACTTTTCAGATTTGAGATCCTGAAGTGAAAGATCGACCGTTACAAGGTAGAACAAGTATGAGGTCTAAATGACCCATTCCCCGTATTTTCTAATGTACCTGTTAACTAGTGTGTTACCCATCCAATTTAATTCAGTTAGATTTTGGTCAAGAATCTCCAAATTGTTGCTGCATCTGTTCCATGATAATGTTGATTTATACCAAGAGTATACTTTGTTGGTTGTAACGTGCTTTGATTCCTAAATGTGAAAAAAAGCCCAATATCATTGCAAGCTGTATTTTCTTTCATATATTTCATTTCTATTCATTTGAGAGTCTTTGATTCTTATATATGTATTTATATGTGTGTGTTTATATTCTTTCGAAATAGTGTATAGAATAGTATCTAGTACAATTTTTGATCTCTGCCTTTCACTTGTCTATTTCCTGTGCTTGGCCAGTTGTTAGTTGTATAACCTCACCATACATGGAATGAGTGAATAACCCAGCACTGAGGGTGTTGTGAATCATACACAGCACTGAATAACACTGCTCCTTCCATCCCTTGAAAGAATCATTAATTTGGTCCCATTATCCCTTCTTTTCCCTACAGACCTGCAAATTTTGCCACTTAGATTTTTATCCAAATCCCTTTGGAAGCTTTCTTTCAAATTTGCTTCTTCCCCTCTTGCGGTCAGGTATGGTTTGCACCACCTATCAAATTGCATATCAATAATTTTAATTTCAATTCTCATTCTCGTGGCTGTCAGGGCCAGCATTGATTAACCATGAATAGTTAGTCGTGACTGTGCCTCACAAGAGAGGTGCAATAAGCTCTGAATCCGTGGTCCGGAAAATGAGCATGTTGATTGATTTGCTTCACAAATCCATTTTGCCAGGTTTCAAATTGTGACAATTAAACGACTGTCACGCAGAAATGTCATTTGATCGAGGCAGATTATTTCATGTCTCTCTAAACGTGAAGCCCCCGCTGCAGCCCCGATCTGCTGACGCTGACACCCAACTTGCAGCGACAGATGCTGTCTCATTTCAAATCTCTGTGATCAATCTGTCAGGAACTTTCGTTGCTTTCACATACAAAGTGCGACCACTCCTGTTTCCAACGCTTGGTAGTCCAGCTGTTAATCCCCTTCAAAATTATAAATAACAGGCCATGGCAAGGGATTAAATCTCCTCCACCTCCGCTCCCCTAGCCCTTGTGAACCTCTTGCCAATAGGTTGGAGGGCTGCTCCCTGCGCCAAGTGAGACTATATCTCCTTAATGACTTGGCTGTCTGTTCCCAGCCTGTTCCCCTCTTGTTCATCATTAATTCCGAACCTAATGAGTTGTTGAAAGATTAAGAAAATGTGCTGCATACATGTTGCAATCCATATACGCCGTGGCTGTAATTGTTCTCATGACACTAAGTATTGGCAATTGCAACATTTATGAAGCAAATTGAACATGTTGCTTTTCCACTGAGAGGAGAGGTGTTTGTCAAGTTCAGTCAGCCTTAGGCAGTTTCCTCGAGAGTACACGTAGGCAGGAGGGAGAGGTGGCAATGAGATGAGGGCGTGCTTCCTGTTGAGAGCAATACTTGAAAGCCTTCATGGTGGTAAACGAGGAAGGCCTCGTATACAACCATGAAGGCCGGAGTAACTCAGCGGGACAGGCAGCATCTCTGGATAGAAAGAAGGCCCATCAATACTTTCTCTCCAGAGATGCTGCCTGTTCCGCTGAGTTACTCCAGCATTTTGTCCATCTTCGGTGAAAACCAGCATCTGCAGTTCCGTCCTACACCTTGTATTTCTTTGTTCCAGTGACCATCTGACTGCACGTTGAAATAGGGACCCACTTGGGCCCGAAGCAGTGGCTAGTCCTTCCATCATTTTATTTGTTTTAAAGCTAATGGTCTGCAGCCAACTGTTTGTGTTCCATGGCTGGGTTGCCTGGGAAATATTGCTTGCTCTTTCTCCCAGGTGACTTATCTCCTGCAGTAGATGCAGATAGCAGGAGCCCTCTGTTCCCTTGCCTCAGTGACTATTCCTCTCCTGTGACTTGGGCACCTTATTTAATAACAGAACTATACAAAGCGAGCTACAGAAGGGAGACAGGGCCTTCGGCCAACCATCAAACACCCGCTTTACACTAATGCTGCTCCAGCCCGCTTTATTCTCCCCTCATTTCTATTTCTTGAATTTCCGTGTGATAAAGGAGGCTATTCAGCCCATCAAGTCTATGCTGGCTCCGAGCAATTCCATAAGCCCGAAATGTTCCTGTAAACTATTCTATCTCGTTCCCATCAATTCCTCCCACCCACCTACACTGGGGGCAAGTTACAGCAACCATTAAATCTAGTAACTTGCATGTCTTTTAGACGTCGGCAAAAAAACCTGAGCATGCAGAGGAAATCTACAGGGAGAACATGGGCAGCCACGGTGGCACAGCGGTAGAGTTGCAGCCTCACAGCGTTGCAGCGCCAGAGACCCAGGTTCGATCCCGACTACAGGTGCTGTCTGTACAGAGTTTGTACATTCTGCCCGAGATCTTCGGTTTCCCCCCACACTCCAAAGACGTACGCGTTTGTAGGTTAATTGGCTTGGTAAAAGTGTAAATTATCCCTAGTGTGTGTGTGTGTAGGATAGTGTTACT
The DNA here is from genome assembly GCA_035221665.1 of Okamejei kenojei. Classification (NCBI taxonomy): domain Eukaryota; kingdom Metazoa; phylum Chordata; class Chondrichthyes; order Rajiformes; family Rajidae; genus Okamejei; species Okamejei kenojei. The sequence goes on along the minus strand of CM069141.1, from coordinate 68,540,337 downwards.
GTGTGGGGATGGCTGGTCGGTACTGACTTGGTGGGCCGAAGGGCCTGTTTCCGCGCTGTATCGCTAAGCTAAACTGTAACTAAAAACATACAGGTAGTATCGGAGGTCAGGAGTGAACCAGGCCACTGGAGCTGTGTGCGGCAGCAACACCACCTGCCGTGACACTTTGCCAATCGAATATTTGTGTTATAAAGTCATCCGCACACCTTGTGCTCATGCATCCAAGCATCGCAGTAATAGTTTACAAGTCACAGTCCGAACTAAGGCAGATGGGTTATCCCAACGGCACCGAACCTAAACGTGGGCACTTAACTCTACCTAGCTCAAATCTGCTGACTCTACACAAAACTAGGGATTATGCTGGCTTATTCCAGATCTCCGTCATATTGTCTCAATTAGCATGGTTACATCCCTGCGTCAATAAGAAGGTTAATGCTCCTTGAAACTATCGTTATGCTGCGACTGCTAAGTATATTTCAAAAATGTAATTGGCAATTGTACTTCAAGATGCTCCATTTTATGCTTTAAATAAAATGCATAGAAAAACTGATCGGATATTTTTTAAGCATGTTTTAATTTTCACCAATTTAACCACGGCAAATCTAACCACGGGAAGCAGATTGAAGGTAATTGGTGAGGGAAGATCAGAGGGTAAATTGGTATTTAAGCTGAGTTGTTATGATCTGGAATGGCTTGGTTTGAAAAGATGAGAGCAAATTCAATTATGACTTCCAGGAATAAATTGGTGTATATTTTAAATCAGGAAATATTGCAGTAAAGTTAGAAAGTATTGGAATTTCTACTCAAGGCCTCAATTTGGTCGAGGAAACATTTTCAACAAACTGAAAAAATTTCTGCGAGCAAAAATTGGTCGGCATGGAGAAAATCGCTACTTTTGAACGTAGTGCAGTGGTAGTGGGGTCGCCATGTCATTGTAGGTAGTCGAGGTTTTCAGAACCAAGGAAAACCGATCGGTAATGTTAAATGCCCACTAAACTTCACAGCTGTGTATCTCTGGCTTATTAAAAGTTGTCTGGCTTCTTAAAAGTGTCTCCCCCCCCTTCTCCCCCCTACCCCCCCCCCCCACCCCGCTCTTTTAAAGGACTTACCGTACACTGTGCTAGCCGTCTTTAACCTTCCTGTTCATCGCAGGTATCACCTTGGCTTTGCACCGTGTGAATTTCAAACAGCGCTCCCCCGCTTTCCCTGGCCCCCGCCTTTGCGGTGTGTGTGTGTGTGTGTGTGTGTGTGTGTGTGTGTGTGTGTGTGTGTGTGTGTGTGTGTGTGTGTGTGTGTGTGTGTGTGTGTGTGTGTGTGTGTGTGTGTATGTGTATGTGTGTGTGTTCAGCGCTGTCGGTCGATCCAGCTCGCGGTTTTTCAGGCGAGTGCCCCCGAGCTTGAAGGTCGCAGACAGTTTGTTGAAAAGTCGCGTAAGTGGGACAGGCCCTTGAAGATCGACACAAAATGCTGGCGTAACTCAGCGGGACAGGCAGCATAACAGGTGTGGTAGGCCGTGGTGCTCGGTTTTAAAACTGTGAAATCAGAGTGCAAGACTCAGCTCCTGGAGGTTTGTGGGATAATTTAAACTTGGATTTTAAAAGCTTTAGGAAGAAATAAAACAATAATAAATATAATGAATATAAACCGATTCAAAATAAAGAGGAGTCTTGATTTCATTGGAGTCTAGGGCCAGATATTTACAGATGACAGAGGAAAGAGAGCTAGAGTTAATATTTGGGTTTTGTCTGATTTTTGCAGATTTGCAGCGATGAGTAGAGTTGCTTTGCACCTCCTCCAACCTCATCTACTGTATCCGCTGTTCCAGGTGTCAACTTCTCTACATCGGCGACACCAAGCGCAGGCTCGGCGATCGTTTCGCTGAACACCTCTGCTCAGTCCATCTTAACCTACCTGATCTCCCGGTTGCTCTGCACTTCAACTCCCCCTCCCATTCCCGATCTGACCTTTCTGTCCTGGGCCTCCCCCATTGTCAGAGTGAGGCCCTGCGCAAATTGGAGGAACAGCAACTCATATTTTGCTTGGATAGTTTACACCCCAGCGGTATGAACATGGACTGCTCTAACTTCAGATAGCCGTTGCTTTCTCTCTCCATTCCCTCCCCTTCCCAGTTCTCCCACCAGTCTTACTGTCTCAGACTACATTCTTTCTTTGTCCCGCCTCCTCGCATGACATCAGTCTGAAGAAGGGTCTCGACCCGAATCGTCGCCCATTCCTTCTCTCCAGAGATGCTGCCTCACCCGCTGAGTTACTCCAGCATTTTGTGTCTACCTTTTAAGTAACTAACTGCCTGTTTCACAAACCCTCAAATCCCACCAGATCAGATTCCCCTTCTCGTAACACTGGGGAATTGTTCATGGCTTATTCTGTTGCGACACCTCTTCCAGCTGACTTCTGAGGGAATTGGAGCATGTTCCTAATGCACCTCTTCCTATATCTGCTGAACGGGTGGGCAAGCCATGACAGGCCATGTGCAGAAGGCGAATCAACCTTGAATGTACTGCTGGTACATTTATGCATCTTGTGAATTATAAAGAGCTGCTCATAATGGGCGTTTCAGAGCAGTCTCCAGACTAAAGATTAAAGAATGTTTACAGTGATTCTATGAGTTGTTGTAGATATGGAAATTACTTCCACAGATGGGGGTGCATAACAAATCAATTAACACAAAAATCACAACTAACTCATTGATGACTAATGTCAATGATTTTTCATAAATATTGCAAAACTCTTATTGAACACTCACCACAATGTGGAGACACAGAACAAGTGATAGTGTACATTACTGCAAAGATAGGGAAGGTGGCAAAACAAAGGAAAAGATGGAATTTAGCAAAGAGATTTGGAATGAAATCGATGAGATGCCAGTTATTGTACAGACCAACGTGCCATTGTACACTTTACTTCTTATTGTTCAGTTCAAGAATTTCAGATAAACAGCATTTCAGCATCTTTATTCTAAATGCTCTGGCAATTTCAGATAACTGTTCCGCATTGTTTTATCTGAATGAATGAATACGTTTCATACGGCCAAGGATGTACACATACAAGGAATTTGCCTTGGTGCTCCGCTCGCAAATAACAATACGACAAACAGTGAACAATTAAGAATAAAACATTATAGTTTAAACATGTGAATGAAATAAAATACCAGAGCAAAAGGAGGCTACAGGCTTTTGGCTATTGAGTAGAGCTACTGCTCGTGGAAAAAAAGCTGTTTTACCTCTTCTAGTCTTGTGAGGTGAGACCTGGAGAATTAAGGTGACAGTGGCACCTTATGGACAGAATGGAATCTGTGTTTTCTCCAACATGGAGGGAGGGTATCAGATTATGGACATTGACCACAATACCTTCAATTCGAAATACAAATACATTGCTGCTTCACTTGGAAGGAGTGTTTGGCTCCATGGAAAGTGGGAGAGGAAAAGGTCAAAGAGCATGGGAGGGAGATAATAAATCATGACTATATCTCCAAGGACGGATTAATGATTAATACTCCATTCTCCATCAAACTTTTCACACTCTTTCTCTCTATTTTTTCATACTTTTATAAAAAATTAGAAAAATGTATAGAAACACATAATCTTAAATTTTTAATATCACTACGAATATAAATATCACTAACTTTATGAAAGTATTATTAGTATCATGTATTTTCAATTATATAAAATATATAATTTTAAATTTTAAAATCAATGATAATACAAATATTATTAACAGTATGAAAATATAATGAATATCATAAAAGTTTTACTAGTATTACGTATTTTTAATTATATAAAATTTGGTCCTACATTTCAAAATCAGTGACAATACAAATATTATCAACAGTATGAGTATATTACTAATATTATGAATGTATTACTAGTACCATGTATTCTCAATTATATAAAATATATAATCTTAAAATTTATAATCAATAATAATACAAATAATATTAATAGTACGAATATATCATTAATATCATGTATTTTCATCATTGTAAAATAATGTACTTTGTTATTATTTTGTTTCTATAATAAAAATATTTAAAAAAAATAAAAAAATTTAAAAAAAAAGAGCATGGGAGGGTTTCATGTGAAAGGGGGGAGGGATCGGTACTGGTGCTGGAAGAATCTTGAACCTGATCGATGGTGGAAATGCTTCCCTGTAGCAACTCTTTGTTCCATTCTAACAGTTTCTTCAGCTTTGTATGTTCAGACGAAGACATGCTGGAGCTTTGGAGATATCTATACTTTTACCTCACCAAGCCTTCCCAAGCTCTGACCAAGACCTCAAGGAATTGCAGAGCATTGTGGACATAGCCCAGTCCATCACACAAACCAACCTCCTCACAAGTGTAGACTCCATCTACACTCCGCCCTGCCTCGGGGAAGCAGCCTACATAATCGGGAACTGTATTCATCATTCCCTCTTCTTCCCTCTACCATAGGGCGGAAGTATAATAACTTGAAAACATGTACTGGAACAGCTTCTTCCCTGCCGCAATCAGACTACTGAACAATACTCTCATAAGCTAGGGTTTTGTCCTGATTTCCCAGCCTCATTGCAAATCTTTCTCTATATCTCAGTACAGGTGACAATAATAATAATAAATTCAATACTATTTCTTCCCTACACTACCTGACAGGGCTCTCAACTGTGTTTTGTATCTCACATTTGTGGCCTCACTTCCTCTCCATCCACTTGGAACAGGGGTAGGATCTCTCCTCATCCTCATCTCCCATCCCGTCGCTTCCATATGTGAGTCAACGTTTGTAATTTCTGCCATCTTTATTGTGACGCCATCACTAGACAAAATGTCCCCTCCCGCATTAGCAGTTCTGTAAAGGCCATCCCTCCACAAGCCTCGGGTTCCTCTTCCATCCCCACCACCACACAACCCCCCCCCCCCCTCACCTCCCATACAACACCTACCCTTTCACCTCTTCCCTCGAGACATCTTGAGACATAGCCCCTCTGATAAAGCAGCAATGTACTCACACTGACGCCCGTGCAGTTTCCATACTCCTACACAAGTACTGATGAAGTGGAAACAATTCCAGAAGTCACGGTGGTAATCGACATTGAAAATCGGCAATGTCTTCAGCACCAAGCTTTGACCCAGGGACATTGAAATCTCGCAAAGACACAGGACAGCATCAATGAGATGCTTCAGTGAAATTCCACAGTTAAAAATCACAAGGTTATGGACATTAGGTTTGCACAAAAGAGCCTATCATCTGGGAGCAAAACACAGAATAAGAAGGGTCCTGACCTGAAGCATCATCTGTCCATTCCCTCCACAGATGCTGCCCAACCCACTGAGTTCCTCCAGCAGTTTGTGTTTTGCTCAAAAGTGCAACATCTGCAGTTTCTTGGGTCTGAGGTGTGAGAGTCTCTTTTGCCCGTGGTGTTGTATCTGGTCTTTCTTTCTGTGCCCTTGTGTCGGAAAGTGGTAAGCAGTTGCCTTGAACCCTGCAGCACAGGTGAAGGACCAGCGACGTGTGGGCTTTGCGTGGAGCTCTGAAGCAATAAGCTGGGGTTGTGAATTGCCTGCTGTATTGAGCGCGGGGGGGGGGAGGAGAGGCGAGACTGTTTGTGATATGCAAAGAAATCCCTTAACTTGCATTTTGTCTCTGCTTTTGTTTTTCAGCCGATATTATTTCTACGGTAGAATTCAACAGCACAGGAGAACTGTTAGCGACAGGGGACAAGGGGGGTCGAGTTGTAATATTTCAGAGGGAGCAGGAGGTGAGTTGCACTGAAAAGCCAGCATGTCTGTTTTGTTCCTATTAGGCAGAATCCTGCTGATTTCCAAGTCGCATTGATATTGAACTTTAAAGCTCTGCTACGAGTGACTTGGGAAATGTATTCCTGTATCTGACGAGCTGACATTTTTCCCCTCAGGCCTTTATGAGGCTGCATTTTAATATCCTTCTTAATACTGGCAGATCGGTTGCAACTGTCAAACTGTGCATGCCTTTCCTTTCAACATGCAAGTTCATGGTTTCTTTAAGTATTCATGCAAAACGAGCAGAACCTGCGAACCATGGCAATCTGGTTAGAGGATACTGGGCTTGAGTTTGTTCCTGAGAGTTGAATACAAAATCTTCACCAACACTGCAGTACTGAAACTTGAGGTAAAATATTATAATAGAATCCTCCTTCTTAAAGTCACAAACTATCCTATTTTATTACTTTTGAAAAAGGGTAGGTTCATCCTTGTGTAAGAAGAAACTGCAGTTGCTGGTTTAAACTGAAGATAGACACAAAAAGCTGGAGCAACTCAGCGGGACAGGCAGCATCTCGGGAGTTACTCCAGCTTTTTGTGTCTATTCCCAGGTTCTCCCTTGTGTTCTTACCAATATTGAGGCGAGAATGAACTTCTAACAAAGAAACATTCCATCATTTATGCACTGCTATTTGTGGATCCTTTTACAATTTAGTCAAGTCTTTTCATGTGATAGGAGCAGAAATTGGTCATTTGGTCCATCAAGTCTACTCCGCCATTCAATCATGACTGGTATATCTTTCCCTCTTCACCCCATTCTCCTGCCTTCTTCCCATAACCCGTAACATCCAATGACTTGGCCTCCACAGTCTTCCGTGGCAATGAATTCCACAGATTCGCCACCATCTGACGAAAGAAATTCCTCCTCTTCTCCTTCGTAAAGGAACGTTCTTGAATTCTGAGGCTGTGACCTTTGGTCCTAGACTCTCCCACTAGTGGAACATCCTCTCCACATCCACTGCATTTCTACAGTGCAGCAACGATTCAGAAAGTATTTCACTGACTGTAAATCACATTGGACATCTAAAGAGCTAACCTCGACACTGTGGACCAATGCATTAACGTCAACTTGATTTTTAATTGTGTTTTGTACTAATGTCTTGTTTCTGCACAGTCTTTTTTCATGGTCTTGTGTAATTTATGTCTTTGATGTTGTCTGTGTGCGTGACTGTGATGCTGCTGCAAGCAAGATTTTCATTGTATCTCTTCCTCATTACACTTGTGTATATGACAATAGACAGGCGGAGTTCATGGACTATTTAGTTTTTAGAGAAACAGGGTGGAAACAGGCCCTTCGGCCCACCAAGCCTGCGCCAACCAGCAATCCCCGCACATTAACACTATCCTACACACACTAGGGACAATTTTTAAAACATTTCTACCAAGCCAATTAACCTACAAACCTGTACGTCTTTGGAGTGTGGGAGGAAACCGAAGATCTCGGAGAAAACCCACGCGGTCACAGGGAGAACGTACAAACTCCGTACAGACAGCGCCCGTAGTCAGGATCCAACCCGTGTCTCTGGCGCTGTAAGACAGCAACTCTACTGTTGCGGATTATAATAGACAGCTTCTTTGATGGTTGTCACCAGGACAGCGATCGGTGCACTCCTCTCTGGCGACCCTCGGCAAGGGTTTGCCCGCTCCACGGTGGAAAAGTCCACGCTGCGCCTGCTCCCGATGTTCCGGGCCTGACTCCGGGAAAGGCCGCTCCAATCCATGGTGTTAGGCTGCGAGGGAGGCGACATGGGAAAAGTGGCCTCTTCGTAGAGGAGGCGGCCAAAAAGTGGTTTCCCCCTTACCACCCCCCACATAAGACATACCGAGAGACACCCAAACTGACACTAGACACACTAAGAAAACCAACAAAAAGTAGAAATAACGAACACGCTGCTGGCAGGGCTGTCGTCTCGTAGCGCCCCCACCGACCACGGATGTACACGCCACTGGGAATTAATGGGACTACTGTGGATAGGATGAGCAGCTTTAATTACCTGGGAGTTCACATCACAGAGGATCTGACATGGACAACACACACTGAGAAAGGCAAGGCAGCGTCATTACCGCCTCAAGCAGCTGAGGAAATTCAGAATGTCTCTGAGGATCCTTCAATCCTTCTACTCTGGTGCTGTAGAAAGCATCCTGACCGGAAAGATCTCGGCCTGGTTTGGCAACAGCTCTGCCCAGGGCAAGAAGGCTCTGCAGAGAGTAGTGCGTTCGGCCGAACGCACCGCGGGAACTACACTCCCCCTCTCCTACAGGACCAATACACCAGGAGGTGCAGATTTAGAGCCAACAAGATGATGAAGGACCCCTACCACCCCAGCGATGGACCTGCTGCGGTCAGGCAAGTGCCTCTGCTGTCATGCAGCAAAAACACAGAGGCTGAGATGCAGTTTCTTCCACACAGGCCATCAGGACTGCAAACTCTGATCTCACCAGGGCGTAAATACTGTTGCGTCTTCTTTTTTTTATTGTAAATGCTGGTTCTGTTCTGTTGTTTTGCACAATCCCGCAAGCATTGCCACTTTCATTTCACTGAACATCTTGTCTGTGTATGTGACAAATAAAGTTGACTTGACTCGACTTGAAAATGTAGAATGGTTCATTGTTAGCTGAGGGGAAGGTGACGACGAGGCTTACAATCAGTAACATTTAATCAGGAGGACAGTGAAATTGTTTGGAGAACCAGGTTTGGAAGAGACGGAGATAAAGGAAAAGCAGGGATTACATGAAGTTAGAGAAATCAATATTCATACCGCTGGGGTGTAAGCTGCCCGTGAAATATGAAGTGTAGTTCCTCCAGTTTGCGCTGGACCTCACTGACAGTGGAAGAGGCCCAGGACAGAAAGGTCAGTGTGGGAATGGGAAGGGGAGTTAAAGTGTTTAGCAACCAGGAGATCACGTAGGTCTAGGAGGTGTTCAGCGAAACGATCACCGAGCCCCCGCTAGGTCTCGCCGACATACAGGACTTCACACCTGGAACAGTGGATAATGTCACACGAGTGCTTGAGACAAGGAACAAAGAAGCATTTAACAGAATGTAGGTAACGCACTAGTGTGTACAGCAGAGAGAGAGAAAAGTGAATGATGTCGATCCACGCTGATTATCAAGCACCTGACACTTAGCAAATTTATATTCTCACCAAATTCCCATCAAATCTCCCCAGATTTTAAAACTCATCTACACAAGATAAACAATGTACAGTGGGTAACTATATGCACTCTTTGAAATACCCGAGGACATAAAATCTCCCAGAGAGAACCTACGAGAAAAACTTTGAAACTCCACACAAATGCACCAGAGGTCAGGGTCAAACCCGAGTCACCAGAGCTGTGAGGAGTCAGCTCTAGGAGCTGCTTCATTGAGGCACCACTAAATGTTGATAGGATAGTTGGAGAGAGATGGAACAAAGCTAAAAGATGATGTGTTAACTACTTGGACCAAATGCCTGTTCAGTGTGTTGCAATCTACAATGACTCACATATTGTGCATTGGCCTCTGTACAATGAAATACCTGTGGGTGGAGCTTGCATCCACATTTAACATCCGTGATAATAGGTACCGTCATCTGTGACAATACCTACCAACAGTACAAAATGTACTTCAAGTTGGAATAGGCAGTACCAATTTGGATTGAAATGATCTTTCAATTCCATCGTTTGTTTCATTTTTAAACAAAAAGTGGAATCCTGGCCAAGATTCCCTGTGGGGAAGGTTCAAGGGGAATTCATTACAAATTACTGATGTATCCCATTTCATGTTCCATCTTTTCAGATTAGTTTATTGCTACGGCCAGCAGTTGTAAAAGTGTTGGTGGGTGTCTTTCCTTAAGCACTGCAGGTGGAGATGACATTGCTCCGCTTTTGGACCGGGTTGTCCCAAGGTCTGGAACAGCTGAGGGATAGTATTCGATGCCCAAATGATTTAAGGGGGAACTTGGAAATGGCCTTTCCACAATACTGTTGTCATCAACTTTCAAACTGGTGCTGGTCATAAGACGGTCAGAGAAATGAATGGAGAGGTTGGTCTCCAAACTCAGCCGTACCAAACGTTTTATGCATTGGCTTTGGTGTTGAGACATAAAGAAATGTTCTCTCATTACCATCGGAGGTGCCAGTTATCCAGCCATTTTATCTCCATCTCTTGATTTTCCATTTTAGTTTTCTTTGAGTCATTGAGGTATATAGCATGGAAGAGGGCCTTGAGCCCAACATGTGCATACCAACCATGTTACCTAATCGAGGTAGTCCCACCACCCTGCACCTGACTAATATTCCTCCAAACCTTTCCTATTCATGTACCTGTCCAAATATCTTTTAAATGTCATAATTAAACGTCATTTGTCAATCCTCAGCCCATAGGCCCAATTGCTCAAGATCCCACCGTAAGATACCCTTCTTCAAAGTCCACTAAACCACCAATTCTAATGCCATCCACATCTAATGAGAGGACTAGATCGTGTGGGTGCACAGAGTCTCTTGCCCAGAGTTGGGGAATCGAGGATGTAGGCATTGAAGCCCTTGTATCATCCACACAACTCACACAGGTTCACTCAAAACTTTCCTCTTAAGACAGCCCCGTTGTCCCAGGCATGAATTTGTTGCATCTGGATTATGCATCTCTAAATCTTTCCACTGATGCAGAGATTAAAGCTGCACTCGGTTCTCCAAATGACATGTCATCAAAACCCTGAACAACTGGGAGAAGTCTTCTGGTCATTTGCATCTCAAACCCCATACTATTTGGCTGGCTGCCATACTGTTTGCATTGCTGGTTGCTTTCTGTAACTGCATGTTAACCTGCTGCATTCTATTTTACTTCGGAGTCACGTGAGTGACTATGTGAATAAGCCTCGCCAGTGCGCATGCTCGTCATTACGTCAGACGCATTGGCAAGCACCGGACTGGCAGGGCAACGCTCCTGCCGGCGGTAAGTTTCAACCTAGAAGGTAAGTGTTTTTACTTACCAGCGTTCTTTGTTCGAGCAGGAGCCTCTCTTTACAGAGGTTTCCTGCAGGATTTATCGGAGGTCCGATGCCTAAGCCGGCTATGGGCTGCGGGGGAACCCAGGTCCGACTGCTGAAGCGGATAGCCGGCAAAGATCGGGTTTCCAGTTAACGGCCGCTGACAAAGCAGTCAGTGGTTTCCAGCCTGCGGGGATGCCGTTTAAATAATGCTAGAGTCGCTGACAGTCGGTCAGCAACTCACAGACACGTTGTCCCCAGACATTGAGTAAAATTGGAGGGAGAGAGAACTTGTGCAACCCTATTGGGACTCGGGTGAGTAGGGCTGCAGGGGTTCCTCTCCGATAATAAGAGTATTTTCACCCTTCACAAGTCCACACTACCAAATTAGTGAGACTCCACTATAATAGCGCAGGCCTATGTGACAGGCCGCGCCAGCAGCGCCTAGGACAGGGCTGCTTCATGTGAAAAGCACCGGCCTCTCCGAGAGGCTGCGCCAGCAAGGCCTAGGACAGGGTTGCTCAAGGTCTCCCTGCTGGAGGGGGAGACCAGGACGGGTCAGTGTTCTACTGACGCCGTATCTGTCACAGCGCTGGCCTACGGGAGAGCCGCGCTAGCAGCGCCTGGGATAGGGCTGCTTCATGCGTGAAAATGCCGGCCTACGGGAGAGCCGTGCCAGCAGCGCCTAGGAGAGGGCTGCTGAAGGGCTCCCTGTGGCAAAGGGCAGACCAGTTCGGGTCAATGGGTTGCTGACACCGAACTTTTCACAGCGCAGGCCTACGGGAGAGCCACGCCACCAGCACCTGTTGACAGGGCTGTGTGTATGACCTTCTGTAAGCAGGAGCCGGGAGAGCCAGGGCAGTATAAATCTGACCCTGAAGTGGTGACCTCCCGTGAGCATCTGCCGGGAGAGCCAGGAAATGGGGACCCAGCACAGCAGCACCTCGTTAGGGCTGTATGTGTGACCTCCTGTGAGCATGACCCGCGAGAGCCAGGGCACTAGGAATCTGACCCTGAAGTTTGGGGACCCAGCACACCAGCACCTCGTTTAGGGCTGTGTGTGACCTCCCGTGAGCATCATCCGGGAGAGCCAGGGCAGGATGAAGCTGACTCTGAAGTTTGGTGTCACTGCTTATGTGCATACACCAAAGCACATGAGCTATGCTCCAGATGTGCCGGATGTGGTCAGCAATTTACCATACCGGCGGGAACTGGTGAAGCCAGGATGACAATCTGGCCAGCAAATTAATGGCATCTCACCAGTTCCAGGACTTCATAATGGAAGAAACTTCATATATCAAACACCTGTTAACTGTGCATCGCTCTAAAGGAGCGCATCATGAGGGCGCATGAATTAAGGCTGCAGAAGTCCTAAAAAACTGGTTGAAGCAGGAACTATGGCGTTTGGGCAAATGGCAAGGCAACTATCTAAACACAGCATGATATGGACCCTGCTGTGTAATGCCCATTTGTTAGTTTAATATTTACAAATAACTATCCAGCCTACGCTCAACCCACGGTTCACAGCCTTGCGCAGATCCTCTAGTACCCAGGGGAAGACCTGGACGATGAGACTAAAACTGAGACCAGGATGCCATCTCAAAAACCATACCCTTTCTGATTAAGAAGCGGTAAGTGAATATTGGACCGTATCCGGGGATCTGGAATAGGTATCTCGGAACTACATCCACTCGTACAAAATACACATAGTTGGGTATTGTGGTTCAATACCACTAACTCTGCAGGTGGATGATGCATATCAGCCTTAACAATTGTGTCCAATTCCCCAGCCAAAAGGACAATGGTGGGTGTCAAGTAATTCTGGGCCGGAACATACTTAACCCTCAAGGTCCAGTATAAAAGGTTTTAAATAAAAATTTTCAGTATTGTAACTGGGATAAAAAAGGGTGTTATATTGGCAGCCATAGATCTGAAAGATAAATATTCAGCTACCACACACCTGTTGAGAGGTTAGGTCCTCACCCATCTAATTAAACTTAGATTAGTACCATTTAGAATGATTGGCTATTTGAGGTCATCATTGGTTAATTAACATGACAGTACTTTGGCTGCGGCCAAAATTGTAACTAATGTCTCGCGATGTACTAGAGACATTCTGACTCAATAACCTTTAGTTTACAAACTGGTGTGAGCGTCAGGATGAGGAGCCACTGATATCAAGTCTGGCTGTGGCGGCAGATAAAATATGAAAGAAGCATTAGCCATGCAGAGGCATGGGGTAAACTGCGTAGAATTGCTGGGTGCATTCTATGGCCTAAAGAATTCTGCTCAACAATGCATGATTGCATGTGCAGCTTCAGATTCACAATACCACAGCTGTTGCATATCAATCACATGGGTAGAATGAGGTCATTATTCTGTGACAGTCTGTCTAGCCTCATCTGGCACTAGTACATTACAAGGAACATCTGGGTCTCAGACATTTACCTATCAGGTAGAGATAATGCGAAAGTTGCAGACACCAGGTCATGTCAATTCCATGACAAACAAAAAATCAATGATGAATCCAAAAGTTTTTTTAAATGATTGTTAGCCGGTATGGATTGCCAGACATCGATCTGTTGCATCTGGGTTAAATTGCCAGTACCTGTATTCGGCATGGGAACCAAATCTAGGGGCAGTAGCGGAGGATACATGCTCGCTACATTGAGGACGTACGTTCTTACTTTTCCCCATTTCTTCCTCATTGAATCAATGTCTCACCAAAATAGAGTACTACTACACTTAGGTGTTTAGTGGGTTCTAAACTGGTCCACACAGCATGGTCCCATTGGGTTGAGACGGATGACACAGCATTCATGATCATCCCAATTACAGCAACTTGTTGGTTCACACTGGGACAGGAGGAGAGTTCCCCTTTACATGAGCATATTAATTTATTGATTTGTATCTTCTGACCAGACTTTTCCAGGGATTCAGACTATCGAGTAGGACCGTCAATGTGATTACAATGGCCTGGAGAGATAGTACTAAAAAACAATATGTACCTCATATTAAGAAATGGGAGATGTCCTGTTTACAGTCAAATATATCTTATAACTTGCAGGCATACCGGATGTATTGGAGTTCCTGGCTACATCGCATTTTGACAAGCAGTTAAGCTATAGTCTCATTTATAGTGCTAGAAGTACTTTGTCCTACTTAGGGCAAGGGTCCGGACAACACTCTGTCGGATCTCATCTATTGGTGGCCCGATTCATAGGAGGTATTTTAACAAAACCCTCCCAGGCGTACATATTCAGAAATGATGTGAGCATAGTTCCCACACTGCTTTGGCAATGGGCTCCAGTTACATCTCTGCCTTTCCGGAAGTTGACGATCAAAGTGATCATGTTCATGGTGCTAGTGGCAGCACTATGGGTCCAAATATTGCAAAAGTTATGACTGGGCAGCATGCATTCTTCTGTAGATGATATTGTGTTTTATGCATATGATCTAATAAAACATGCAGGCCAGGGATGGCTGGAACCAAAATAAGCTTAAAATATACCCATTGATCTAAGACTATATGTAATTACGCATCTGAGCTAATAATATCAAGGTCATCAAGAGTCTCAGAGGCTCTGAAACAGCGATGGTCATCAGCCACATAAAACCTCATACAAAGGTGTCAGTACAAGCTATTGCTTGATGACCGAAACAGGTTTGCATTTTGCTGGAGTAGACACTGCTGTGTTTAATCACTCCACCAGGGCGGCGTCAACGTACGCAGCAAAGGCGCAGGACGTGCCATTGGACCAAATCCTCACCGCAGGATAGTCCAGTTAAGGAACATTTTAGGGTTTCTGACAAACCTGTCCACGCAATGCAAAGATTTGGGCAAGCTGTTTTGCGTTCTGTTTGAGTTCTCCTTTGTAATTTCCCCTGCGAAAGAGGGGTTATTACTGTCCCTTTATTGTTTAAGACATTTATTGTATAATTTAAACAATGTTTGATACATTATTTGGTTATCCTGTGTCATCCAAGGCAGTGTGTCGTATGGAATTGTATCTACGGCATGAAATCACAGAGCCTTGAAATCTTCACGTAGTCACTCACGTGACTCCGAAGTAAAATAGTAAGATTAAACGAGAACTTACCAGTTTGAAGTTTGATCTTTATTTTATGAGGAGTTACGATGAGGGATTACGTGCCCTCCGCTCCCGACCCTCATAATCGCAAAGATCATCTGGTAATTTTAGTCTTCTGAGTCTTACTATATCACTTCGACTGTAGTTTCTGTGATTTCACGCCGCTGCTTTGAAGATTGACGAGCATTCGCACTGGCGGGGCTTCTTCACGTAATCCCTCATCGTAACACCTCATAAAATAAAGATCAAACTTCAAACTGGTAAATTCGAAGGTAGATACAAAATGCTGGAGTAACTCAGCGGGTGAGGCAGCATCTATGGAGAGAAGGAATTGGCGAAGTTTCGGGTCTAGACCCTTCTTCAGACTCCCTCCATAGATGCTGCGCCACCCGCTGAGTAACCAGTTTTTTTTGGTCTATTCTATATTTGTTACTTTAAATGTTTTTGAAGTATTCACGGGGCAAACTTTACTGCTGGAGGACAGTATTGTGCAGGTCGATACATAATCTTTTGTTAACATACAGTGCATTGAGAAAGTATTCAGACCCCTTCACTTTTTCCACATTTTGTTACGTTACAGTCTTATTCTAAAATAGATTACATTCATTTTTTTTATTATAAATCTACACATAATACCCCATAATAAAAAAGCAAAAACAGGTGTTAAGAACATTTTGCAAAGTAATTAAAAAGAAATAGCTGAAGTATCACATTTCCATAAGTATTCAGACCCTTTACTCAGTACTTTGTTGAGGCACCTTTGGCAGCGATTACAGCCTCAAGTCTTCTTGGGTATGAGGCTACAAGCTTGGCACAACTGTATTTGGATTATTTCTCCCATTCTTCTCTGCAGATCCTCTCAAGCTCTGTCAGGTTGGATGGGGAGCGTCGATGCACAGCTATTTTCAGGTCCCTCCAGAGATGTTCAATCGGGTTCAAGTCCGGGCTCTGGCTGGGCCACTCAAGGACATTCACAGACTTGTCACGAAGCCACTCCTGCCTGTCTTGGCTGTGGACTTAGGGTCGTTGTCCTGTTGGAAGGTGAACCTCCGCCCCAGTCTGAGGTCCTGAACACTATGGAGCAGGTTTTAATCAATGATCTCTCTGTACTTTGCTCCTTTCATCTTTTCCTAGGTCCTGACTAGTCTTCCAGTTCCTGCTGCTGAAAAACATCCCCACAGCATGATACTGCCACCACCATGCTTCACCGTAGGTATGGTATTGGCCAGGTGATGAGCGGTGCCTGGTTTTCTCCAGACATGATGCTTGGCATTCAGGCCAAAGAGTTCAATCTTGGTTTCATCAGACCAGAGAATCTTGTTTCTTATGCCTTTTGGCAAACTCCAAGCGGGCTGTCATGTGCCTTTTACAATTGCTCACGATCCCACTGTAAATGTAGATAACCTTCTTCAAAGTCCACTAAACCATCAATTTTAATGCCATCCACGTCTTATGAGAGGACTAGATCATGTAACTAGATCTTGCCCAGAGTAGGAGAATCGAGGACCAGACGATGTAGGCATAGAAGCCCTTGTATCATCCACACAACTCTCACAGGTTCACTCAAAACTTTACTCTTAAGACAGCCCCGTTGTCCCAGGCATGAATTTGTTGCATCTGGATTATGCATCTCTAAATCTTTCCACTGATGCAGAGATTAAAGCTGCACTCGGTTCTCCAAACGACATGTCATCAATACCCTGTACAATTACAAGAAGTCTTCCACTCATTTGCATCTCGAACCCCATACTATTTGGCTGGCTGCCATACTGTTTGCATTGCTGGTTGTTTTCTGTAACTGCACGTTAACCTGCTGCATTCTATTAACCAACACTCCCACATCCTCTAGATATTTGTTTAAGAGAGAACTGCAGATGCTGGTAAATTCAAAGGTAGATACAAAATGCTACCTGAATACCTTCTGAATGCACTGTATGCTATGTGCAAGGCCTTGTTTTCTTCAGATGCTTTTGCTTTCAAACTTGCACTATGGCAAGAGTTGCCTACCTACTGCCATTGTCTGATGTTGTAGGGATTTGGTTGTAGGTAGTGGTTGAACGATTCCCCATTTATCTCATGGATAAACTTCCTGCTGGAATGGGGCGCATTCAATATTGCAGTGAGAAAAAACTAACAGAGGCTTCGAGCAATGACACTGTCCTGTTGGCACTGTGATTACATTATCACCTCAGTAATTTTAAGACTTAAGTTCAAATCCAACCACGTCAACTGTGGAAGTTAACTGGAATTAGGGAGAGAAACACTAACTATCTTAATGATGAACATGGAAAACTACCTTCGTAATGCCTCCGGTCGACTGATGTCCTTCAGGAAAGGATATTTGTCACCCTGACTGAGTCTGGCCAGCATGTATGTAACTCCAGTCACTCCATGTGGTGATTCTTAAACAAGGTTGAGTCTGTGTCTGTCATGTTCGATCTGTACTTTACCTTGCATATAATAATAAACTGGACTTGACTTGAGGACTGTCCAACCACTCCTGAAAACTAATCCCCTCTGATCTCGGCAGCATTCTAGTGAACCTCTTCTGCACCCTTTCCAAAGCCTCCACATATTACCCGTACTGGGGCAACCAGAATTGCACACAATACTTGAAATGTGAAGCTTTACAAAGATGCGAAAAGAGATTTTGCGATAAAGAATACAAAAAGAATGAGAGCTATTGGCTAAAGGCCTCATTTTTTAATTATTTTGACTTGTCGAGTCCGACTGTGTCATTCCTTGGTCTTCGACTTATGTTTATTGGCTTCCAGCTGCCAGCAGTCAAATCAGAAAATAGCCCTTGGCTTTCATGCCACTATCAATCCGCTCGACGCACACTTTAATCCCTGTCCTGGAGTTCCATTCTCTGTACTAGAAAACATCACTGTCACTGCCCAGACTATTGAAACTGAACTGCTCAGCGCCCCTCTCCCCAGGAGACATGCTAATAAGTTGGCCCCACAAGCATTCAGCTGTAGAGTTATCCAGAGGATTTCACAGGCTGGTAAACAGGGGGTCTGATCTTGCTGTTAACCACACCATTTCTTACCAATTTAATTTGTAATCCCGCTACCCTTTACTGGTTCATGTAACGTTTGTGAGCACCAAAACCCTTTGAACTTGCCAGCTTGAAGAATGATAGCGTTGCTCTTCATGTACTGCCTTTCACTACCTACAGCTGTCTGAGAGCAGCTAACTGGCAATGAGTGTTCACTGTTGTAATACAGAACCCTTTAAAGTGGCAGCCAGTTTGTCTTCAACAGTTCAACTAGCAGCAGTCGTTATCTTGTTTGTGGGATCATTGTATTGACTAGGGACTTCTCTGGTCTCCTCAATGTCAAGGAATCTCTTCCATCCACAGGGGAAAACCAAATGGAGATCCAGATAAATGTTGCAACTGACTCTCTCAGGGACTGCAGAGGAGCGTCACATATTAGAAACATAGAAAATAGGTTCAGGAGTAGGCCATTCGGCTCTTCAAGGCAGCACCGCCATTCAATATGACCTTGGCTGATCTTCCGAAATCAATTGCTGCTTTCTCGCCATATCCCTTGATTCCATTGGCCCTAAGAGCTATATCTAGCTCTCTCTTGAATACATCAAGATGTATACACTCATTCTGCACAAGGCTCCTCAGAGGGACAAACTTGCAACACTTCAGACTCAAAGGTAAACTCCTATTCACTGAGTGGACAGGGAATGCCAGCAGTCTAAGGTTGCTGCTCAGCCCAGTGCAAGTTGCAGAGCACTGCCTTGAATAAGGATCCCGACAGCACATTATACTTTGCAGTGTAGCACCAAGTGGACAGGTCTGAGAGGATTTGCCATTTTACAGCTGATGGGGAAGCTGAGGTGTGCCGTCCAATTTTTAAGACAGAGTGAGACAGGTGAAAGAAAAGCAGAAAGTTAGCTATGCACAGCAGGTCAGGCAGCATCTATCTGCGAGGAGGGAAAATGTTTCTGGTCGTTGATCCTTCATCAGAACAGGTGAAAGTTCTTTGCATTCTGGCAGTAAGCCTGCTGTATGTACAACCTTTGTTGGAGAATAGTGTTTGTTCGACCATTGGGCAGAAACATGGTGAAAATGGAATAGGGTCATTCAGATAGCCCTGTCCCACGGTATGAGTTCATTCCAAGAACTCTCCCTGATTCGAACTCGGAGATTTACGGTAATGGCCGCTCGTCGGTACTCGGGGCTCTCGTGGACATTTTTCAACATGTTGAAAAATCTTCACAAGTCTTCCTGAACTTACCTGCCGTTAGCGAGTCTTCCCGAGTACCTGCCGTTAGCGTTACGAGGCGCTAAGAGACGTCCCCGAGCTCCGACTTACCCGCTACGTTCATTCTCCGTGCTTACCATGAGTTTGAGTTTTTTTAAACTCGGGAGAGCTCTTGGAATGAACTCGTACCGTGGTACAGGGCCACAAATCATTCCTATAACTAGTGAGCATGAGTAGTCTTTCACCTTTCACCCCATCAGCCGTCACATATAGCAGATAATCCTCCAACATTGGTGCCACCTCCAACGGGATCCCACCACTAGCCACATTTTGCCTTCTCCGCCCCTTTCGCCTTTTCACAGAGACCATTACCTCTGTAACTCCCAGGTTACCTCATCTCTTCCCGCCCAAACCACTCCCTCCCCAGATACTTTCCCCTTCAACCGCGGGAGATGCAACACCTACACCTCCGAGCAGAGTAGAGTATAGATGAGTGGATACACAAGGCACTGATTACTATATGCTGCAATCTTGAACAAAACACAAAGTACTGGTGGAACTCAACAGGTGAGCAGTATCTGTGGAAGGAAGGGACAGATGACCTTTTGATGCACAACCCTTTTCAGATGGGTGGATCATTACCAGTATGGATGCAGTGGGCCGAAGGGGCTGTTTTTGTGCTACTTATCTCCAAAATGTTTCTGAAATTATACTCATAAATCTGAGTGTCACTTAATCAAAATAATAATGCTGAACACACCTGTGTATTTCTGTGATTTTGTGGTGACTCTTTTGTGTAATGTGTGTGTGCAAAAAACAAAGATTTTCTCTGTACCTAGCTACAGTACAAGTGACATCGAGATCGTCTTTTGTTGTGTGTTTTCAGAGCAAAAATCAGTCCCATCGCAGAGGGGAGTATAATGTTTACAGCACTTTCCAGAGCCATGAACCAGAGTTTGACTATCTGAAGAGTCTTGAGATCGAGGAGAAGATAAATAAAATCAGGTGGCTGCCCCAGCAAAATGCAGCCTACTTTCTTCTCTCAACCAATGGTAGGTAAAAGGAAGACTTTGGTATTGGTGACGAATTGTGCTTTATATTCATTATTTCCAGGGAAAATTGCATTATGATTAATGTATTTGGTTGAGGCCTTCTGAATAATAGTCGGGTACAGAGGACGTTTGGACATAGTTTCCACCTGCCTTGGGACATTTGAGATAAGGCATAAATCTGTCAGGACAGTATTGCTTTTGAATCAGATTATTTGATCTTACACTTTAACAACTTTTGCTCGTTGAATTTCCAATTTCAGGCAACCTGTTCCCTGGCTGTCCCTTACTCCCTCCTTCCTATCTCTCCAGGTTCTCTCAGACGCATCCTTCCCCAGACAGACACAAAATGCTGGGGTAACTCAGCGGGACAGGCAGCATCTCTGGGGAGATGGAATGGGTGACGTTTTGGGTTGAGGCCCTTCTTCAGACTGACATCTGCAGTCTGAAGTCTGAGAACAGCATCTGCAGTTCCTTCCAGCACATTCTCCGCCAGCCCGCGATCACCCAGTTTCTTTCCCCACTCCCACCCGCTCCATGTGTCAGTCACCCATCCTACCTGCCTTATTTGATTTGCATGTTTCACCTTCCTTTCCAATCGAATTCCATCATGTGTAGCCCTGTGTTGTCTCCATCTATCACCTCCCATCCTCTGACCATCCATCCGCCCATCCTCCCCAACCTGACACTTTCTGCTGCTGAAATGGACCATGTCATTCTTAGGACCCCTCCGCATCTCCTCAGCCTTGTTACAGTGCTGTTCAATCACACAGTTCACATTGCATTCCCCCCCCCCCCCCCCACCCCCCCGAATGTCCGTGAGAATAACGCACTAGAAATGTACCGGGATTCATTCCGGGGAGTTCTGCAGACACATTTTTAAAAAGGAGAGAAACAATTGGACTTCATGCGAGGATATTCAGTGACATTTGTGACAGATTGCAGGGTGATCCGAATCACGTTCCTGAATTAGTAGGCCAGAGTTTCACAGGGCCAATGCAATGTATGCCCTATGAAGGGAAAAACCACAGGTGCTCAAAATGTGAACTAAAAACAGAAATGTTGGAAACACTCAGCAGGTCAGGCAGCGTCCACGGAGGGAGAAACAGAGTTGACATTTCAGGCCATTCATCAGAATTGGGAAAGCAAAAAAAAAAAAGACTACTAGGTTTCTTTTCAAATATTATAAGCTCCACAGGACTGACCAAGTTCTCTCTGTTTGTGAATAGATAAGACGGTTAAACTGTGGAAAATCAGTGAGCGGGACAAGAGGCCAGAAGGATACAACCTGAAGGATGAAGATGGTAGAATCAAAGACCCCTCCACAATTACTACTTTGCGGGTATGTTCATTCAATCAACCATGTGTCGTATCACAGATTATAGTTGATACATGAACGTAATTGAGTATGTTTCCTATCCACTTAATTTGTGATCATTAATGAATGATCATATTATTTAATTATTTATTATCTTTATATATTATATATTTCTATTTATTATGTCTTTTACATTATATATCATATATATATTTAAATTATATTAATAATTAATTGGTTATAGTGAAATGCACTGACCCAACTCTAACTCGTGTGAAAAAGCAAATAGTCAAGTCTAATAGTCAAATCTAAAATGTAGTCGTTCTTCCACAAAAGCATGGACTAGTGGAACAAAAGAATGGCTCGGTGCCAAGTCTGAATGACTTTGTAAATTATATGGAACTCAATATGGAGGTCAGGTTGTCTTTTCCATAAAGACATTAAGATGGCAGCCTGCATGAATAACATGTGCTTCATTCAAGGCCATAAATAAGCCAAGATTGAAAAAAATAGCTGACGCTCCAGAGATAAGTAATAACTTGTTATTGGATGAGCTGGATTTGGACCCAGCTTTCCTATATTGTGAAAAGCTACAGAATCTTTCAATCATGCCATATTCAGACTTGGTAGGAGTGTTTTACTGATAAGAAAAATTATAATTGTACAAATTCGCCTTTGTGAGTGGGAGTTCTTGGTGTAATCTTTCTTCCAAGGGTTTATTCCCATTCTCTGTATTGTGCTGTTGAATGACATGTGAAGCACTTGTACCTTCACTGGTAGATTTAGAGGGGAAAGCATGTTGTTTCCCTGGGGCCAGAGCACAAGCCGAGGACCAGGTTTGATCTTGATCTCAGGTGTTGTCCGTGAGGTTTGCATGCTCTCCCTATGACACCCACTTGTCAAAGATTTGCGGGCCAGTGTAACTTGCCCTGGGTGTTGGTGGATGGCAAGAGAATCGAGGAAGTTAGTGTGTATGTGAGAGAGTCAATAACCTGTAGGGCTGCAGGGAAATAAAGAGGGGGGGAGGGGTGTGGCTGATGGCATTACTCAGCTGGGGCCAGGACAAAACTAATGGGTGGAACAGTCTCCT
Source organism: Okamejei kenojei (assembly GCA_035221665.1). Taxonomy (NCBI): domain Eukaryota; kingdom Metazoa; phylum Chordata; class Chondrichthyes; order Rajiformes; family Rajidae; genus Okamejei; species Okamejei kenojei. Next base: position 68,517,808 of record CM069141.1, on the reverse strand, counting down.
CCTGCACTGTAGCAAGTACGTGACATAGAGTCATACAACATGGAAACAGGCCTTTCGGCCCAACCTATCTATGCCAACCAAGATACCTCATCTACACTAGTCCTACCTACCGGCATTTGGCCTACATCCCTCTAAACCTTTCCTATATACCTGTCCAAATGTCTTTTAAATCTTATAATGTTTGCCTCAACTACCTCCTCCGGCAGCTCGTTCCATATACCCACAATCCTCCGTGTGAAATAGTTGCTGCTAAGGTTCCTATTAGATCTTTCCCTTCTTACCTTAAACCTATATCCTCTGGTTCTTCATTCCCTTACTCTGAGTAAAAGACTGTGTTTTTACCCTATTTATTCCCCTCAGGATCTTATACACATCTATAAGTTCATCCCTTATCTTCCTGCACTCCAAGGAATAAAGCCCCAGTCAGCCCAACCTCTCCCGATAGCTCAGGCCCTCCAGTCCTGACAACATCCCCATGAATCTTCCCTGCATTCTTTATAACTTAACAACATCCTTCCTATGGCAGGGTGACCAAAACGGAACACAACACTTCAAATGCAGCCTCACCAACGCCTTTTACATCTGTAACATAATATACCAACTTCTATACTCATTACCCTGACTGATGAAGGCCAATGTACTGAAATCTTTTTTGGCCATCCTATCTACCTGAGATGTCGCTTTCAAGGAACTATATAGGATCTCTCTGCTCTACAACACTCCACAGGGCACTGTCATTCACTGTGAAGGTCCTGCCTTGATTTGACTTCACAAAATGCAAAACCTCATACTTATCTACATTTAAGTCCACTACCCATTCCACCGCCCACTGACCCAACTGATCACGATCTTGCTGTAATATTGATAACCATCTTCACTATCTACGATACCGCCCACGTTTATCTGCAAAGTTATTCATCGTGCCTGCATTCTCCCCCAAATCGTCGATCAAAACCACAAACAGCGATGGGCCGAGCACCGATCACTGAGGCTCACCACTACTGGCATGCCTCCAGTCTGAAAATCTGGAGGGCTTAAAAAAAAGCAACAAATTCCTTGAGAAATAGTTGTTTCCTCCAACCAACTGCACAAAACCAAGTGAAAAGCGATAAAAAAAACTCTGTAGAGTTTAGATAAATGAAAGGAAAATAGAAAATGCAGTAAATACACAGCATCTGTGAGGAGCCGTTTCAGGTGAAGGGTCATTGTTCCTGTTGACTTTCCTGTATTTACTGTTTCTATTAATTAAGCCAGTGATTCACTTCATTGCTGATTGTGCATTGTAGAAGTGTGCACATGAATATTTGCATTTATATATACCTTCATCATAATACAAAATAATGACTTAACTTTCCAGAACAGCTAATAATTATAGATCTGAACTATGCCAGGTTTCCCAATAGCTTCCTTGTTGAAGTATAGCAACAGCTGACACATCAGCAGGGTTCCCAGCTGTGGTCTCTCATTTGCACTTTACCAATGGACCTTACAGTAGCTCGTACGTTCACAAGTGATAGGAGCAGAATTAGGCCCTTCGGCCCATCAAGACTACTCCGCTATTCAGTCATGGCTGATCTATCTCTCCCGCTCATTCACATTCTCCTCCCCATAGCCCCAGGCATCACCCGTACTAATCAAGAATCTTTCTATTTCTGCCTTACAAATATCCATTGACTTGGCCTGCACAGCCTTCTGTGGAAATGAATTCCAGATTTACCACCCTCTGACTAAATAAATTCCTTCTCATCTCCTTCCTCCTAAAGGACTATCCTTTTATTCTGAGGCTATGACCTCTGGTTCTAGACTCTCCCACTAGTGAAAACATCCTCTCCACATCCACTCTATCCAAGCATTTCATTATTCGGTAAGTTTCAATGAGGTCCCCGCTCATCCTTCTAAACTCCAGGCCCAGTGCCGTCAAACGTTCCCACTCATTCCTGGGATTATTTTCATAAACCTCCTCTGGACCCCAGCACGTCCTTCCACAGAAATGGGGCTCAAAATTGCCAGCACAACTGTGTTTGTTGCTTGCCTTAATTAAAGAAACCACTCAATGTCTCCAGCTTTACTTGTTTTTCACAATTACCGCTCAACCAAGATGGTACAGATGAGGATAGGGACATGGCAAGGCCCTTCATCACAAGGTAGACTCCCAACCCAAGACCTGTTCATGATCAATGGGCACTTGGACAATGGAATGAAGGGTTTCGAATGGTCTCAGTGCATTGGTACATCTCTGTCAGAAAGATGGGGAATTGCCATAGAAATGCATCCAAATTGAGCCAGTAATTTAGAAAGTTGTTTCACAAAACTGAAGCAAATGTGTCATACGGTCTAGCTATGAGGAAATGCAGATGCTGGTTTACCTCTGAACTGGAAAGGTCACCTATCCATGTTCTCCAAAGATGCTGCCCGTCCCGCTAATTTACTCCATCACTTTGTATCTCTTTTTATGAAAGATGGACTTATGATGCTTTAAACTCAGTGGGAAAAGTTATTGTATAACTGTGTAACATTTTATCTAAGGCAGTCTTCTGGTTGACTTTGAATGCAAGAAAGCAGGATTAGAGGAGTGCTGGCAAAGTTGGTGTTTTGGATCCTTGTCCACGAGACACCTCATTCAAGATGGTGGCTGTTGTAGCATTGCACCACCTTAAGAGCAATCCTAAGAGCACATCTATCATGAATTGTTTAGTTAAAGATTCACATTTGTTTAACTAAACACTAATGTACTGATAAATCTTAAATAGCTGCCTCGTGATATTGTATTTTTTCATCATTGTATGCATTTCTAGCTTCTCCAACCTGAGTATTTTATATATAGGCATCCTCTAAATGTTGATATCTTCTTCTTATCGAGTCCAGTCCACACACAAGATTAGAAGTTATCCAGCCAGAGCTGAACACACTCCTCGGCATCTGCACACAATGGTGTCTGTCTTGCGCTTCTTGTGCGTGGCGGTGGAAAGATTGGTGGAAACAGGGGCGCGACGTGAACGCTCTTTCCTTGACCCCAATGTTAATATGAAGAACTCAGTTTCTGTTTCATCTCTGGCATCTCCCAACTTCCAACACTACTGCATTTTCATTATATAATGTTATGTGCTACTATTTGACAGGCATTCTAAACGTAAGCATTGTGAAGTGTCTAATACTAGGCTCACTGAGTATAAAACGTTTGTGAAGTAACACTGTCAGAAAGTGCTCAAGGCTTATAGACTCTGGGATGCATCTGAATGGACATGTTGCTTCTGGTGACTGTTCAGCTGTTCCAGACTATTAGCTCACATCCTGCCTTTATGACACGGTTTGTTTAGCAAGCAAGTGAGATGGCAGTTTGGTTACCGCAGCATAGCCTCAGAGATCATGCTGACTCCTTCAGGGTGCAAAGTGAGACCCTTGTCTGTTTAGTTTAGTTTAGTTTAGTGATACCACCGGATCCGTGCCGACCAGCGATCCCCGCACATTAACACTATCCTACACCCACCAGGACAATTTTTACATTTCCCAAGCCAATTAACCTACAAACCTGCACGTCTTTGGACTGTGGGAGGAAGCCGAAGATCTCGGAGAAAACCCACGTGGTCACAGGGAGAACGTACAGACTCCGTACAGACAGCACCCGCAGTCGGGATCGAACCCGGGTCTCCGGCGCTGCATTCGTTGAGTTGTGCCACTCGCTTTCAGTCCAATTCTGCCTCTTGTTTGCCAGCTCACTGCGTATTTTGGTTGGGTGTGAGAACGGTCACATTACACATGGCTCACTTGGTGTGCAGTTATAAAGCATTGTCTGATGAAAGCAGTGGAAGGAATATAGCCTTGAGCACAACCTTCTGTCAGGACTCGGCTGCCTTTTTGGGAGATGAGAGTTATATTCTGGATGTGATGCGAATGCTGTGCTGAAGCAGTGGAGCCATGCTAGGAGCATTGTTAGACGCACAAGTGCCGTATAACTTACAACTTTCAGTTGGCCCAGGTTTGCAACCCTGCTTTACACACTGTGAAGGGTGTGGCTCTTAAAAAGATGCAAGCATTTAATATAAACTTGCACACATTCTGCTAGAGCATCCCATGAGAAGCTCATGTTACTATAACACTGTTAGTGTATAAAATCATGAGAGGATCAGATCGGGTAGATGCACAGAGTAGGTGAATCGAGAAACAGAGGACAAGGGTTTAAGTTGAAGGGGAAAAGATTTAATAGGAATCTGAGGGGTAACATCTTCACACACACAACGGGGTGGTGGGTGTATGGAACAAGCTGCCAGAGGAGGTAGTTGAGGCAGGGACTATCTCAATGTTTAAGAAACAGTTGGATAGGACCAGTTTGGAGGGATATGGACCAATTTCAGGCAGGTGGGACTAGTGTAGCTGGGACATGTTGGGAAATTCTTGGGAATTCTGCACCAGCACTCCCAAGTCCCTTTGCACAACCGATTTTTGAATTAACTGTGGCATAACTCATGGCAACCATTTTATTTGAATGGTTTTAAAATTTTTACTCATGAATTTGCTGGAGTGTAAACTGCACAGTGGTGCTTGGGAACAATGCAGCACCTGGGCATTCAGTCAATGTAAGGACCATCTGTATTACTCTTTAACCACCGAGATAAAAACTTTGAAAAATTATCACACTAAGTACATTTGAAGTAGCTAAATTCATAAAGCGTAGGTTCACAAGGTTAATTCCTGGGATGGCGGGACTGTCATATGCTCAGAGAATGGAGCAGCTGCGCTTGTACACTCTGGAGTTTAGAAGGATGAGAGGGAATCTCATTGAAACATTTAAGATTGTTAAGGTCTTGGACACACTAGAGGCAGGAAACATCTTCCCGATGTTGGGGGAGTCCAGAACCAGGGGCCACAGATTAAGAATAAGGAGTAAGCCATTTAGAACGGAGACGAGGAAACACTTTTTCTCACAGAATGTTGTGAGTGTGGAATTCTCTGCCTCAGTGTGCGGTGGAGGTGGGTTCTCTGGATGCTTTCAAGAGAGAGCTAGATAGGGCACAAAAATAGCAGAATCAGGGGATATGGGGAGAAGGCAGGAACGGGGTACTGATTGTGGATGATCAGCCATGATCACATTGAATGGCGGTGCTGGCTCGAAGGGCCGAATGGCCTACTCCTGCACCTATTGCCTATTGTCAATGTCAAAATAGATACAGGAAGAGAAAGAAAGATATTATTTGAGGAAGAAAATTGACCAAGGGAGATTAAGAACCATCTATTCATTTAAGGTCTGATTTTTCAAATTCCTCTAAATCTGTTTAACGATTGAAGGAATGAGACAGGATATTTAAGCTTTCCATTATGGATGAGGTGAATCTGATTGACAGGGCAGCCATGGTGGCGCAGCGGTAGAGTTGCTGCTTTACAGCGCTTGCAGCACCGGAGACCCGGGTTCGATCCCGACTGCGGGTGCTGTCTGTACGGAGTTTGTACGTTCTCCCCTTGACCGCGTGGGGTTTCTCTGAGATCTTCGGTTTCCTCCCACACTCCAAAGACGTACAGGTTTGTAGGTCAATTGGCTTGGTGTACGTGTAAAAATTGTCCCTCGTGTGTGTGTGGTCGTGTTAATGTGCGGGGATCGCTGGTCGGCGCGGACTCAGTGGGCCGAAGGGCCTGTTTCCGTGCTGTATCAGTGGGCCAAACTAAACGAGACACCTATTAAAAGGTTAATGCGTAGTTAATGCACAATAGCAGAAAATTTGCAAAATTGCTTTGTTCACTGACTCAGCCGAGGTTGAGGCCAAGTACTGGTCACTGAATAAAGCAAGTCAAAGAATCACAATTCATGAGCTGTTGTCTGCGTGCTGGTAGGTTTACATATTAATAATGGCATGGGTCATTAACCCAGTGATATTTTTCAAGAAGATCCGACCCGTTCATTCCAGTTTTGTCTATCCTTTTCCCATAACCTGGAAACCTGCCCTTGACATATGAAAAGATTGGTGGTGTTTCAATAAAACAAATGTAAGCATTTTATTATGAACAAGATCTAAATTTGAGTTGCTAAGGTAACAACTGAGTCCCGCCTGTCCCAATTGTATAATGCTGGATTTGAACCGAGCCTTGATGCGGGAAGACTGAAATTACCAAGTGAAATATTCTTGACAACCTGGTAGCAGACAGAAGTTCAATTTATCTCTGCGGGAGCTAATGTAATTATTGATCAGTGGTGAGATGGGGAGAATAAAAACTCCACATGTTCAGTGTATATCATATTAATATTTATATCCACAAATGAATGGTACAGATGGGGTGGGGGAGGAGAAGCAGGAAGGCATACTGGTAGATTATTTGCTTTTGAATGATCGCCCCCAAAACTAACCTGTTGATTGGCGACCTGTTCCACGTGACGTGTTTTTAATGAATTTCGCTGGCAAACAACGTATTCTGGGATATGCTGAAAGGCAGGAGGAGCAGTTAAGTCTGACCTTATCTGTCACAGTGGCAGTGCAGGCAAAACGCAGCAATGGATTCCAGTCGACGCAAGGAATTGCAGCGACAACATCTCTGGAGGACATGGATAGGTAACGCTTCAGGTTGGGACCCTTCTTCAGACTGGATTCCAGCCTCTTAGACAGTCCTGGAAACATTCAGTAGGTCAGACACCATTGGAGGTTAATGTTTTAGATCAAAGACCTTCTGTGCATCACTGCAAGCAACTGTGAAGAGAACTCAAAAATAAAATAAAGTTGATCTCAGAGTTGATAATAAGATTAATAAGATTGAAAGGTTATGTTCTGCAAGGATATTTCTCCAGGATCAGAAATTCAAGAACACTGTTAAAATATTATATATTTCATTCATATGATGCTTCATTCATTCATAAGATTAAAAACAAAGCATCTGGTGGACAAGCTGTTAATTGAGAGGAGATGTACGCTCTCTCGGTAGAGGCTCACTGTTTAAAGTTTTTTTTTCCATTAACTAGACTATGTAAAATTTACAGCACAGATACTGGACATTCAGTCCAAGCAGTCAAGGCAATAGGAAGTACGAGCAGAATAGGCTGTGCACCCCTTCCCATCTGCTCCACCATTCAATCCAGTTGGGGCAGCAGTTGGAAAACTGCAATAATAAAGTTGGTTTAAACCAGCATCTGCAGTTCCTTTCTACACAGCAGTTGAAAAAGCCAGTTCCAGACTTGGTCTGGCTGGGAAATAAGGAAGGAAAATGCCAGTATTAACTGGTGGGAGAACAAGGAAGGATGCAACCTTTTCAAAGTTTCAAGGTCAAGGTTTCAAGGTCAGTTTATTGTCACATGTACCAGTTAAGGTACAGTTAAATTCAAATTACCATACAGCCATACTGCAGTGGGGTGAGGATGAGGGATAGATTTCCTCCTCTTCTTATCTCCGAACCCCACCCAGGTACTTTAATGTCCAGGCCCATCACATGCCAGTGTACTTGGAATGCCATGTGTACATCTGCACCAACTCGCTGAGGCTTACTCTTTCAAAAATGCAACACGACCAGCCAGAAGGATTAGATCAGCATCTGCATGGGAACGCCACCATCTCCAAGTTACATCCTGTCCAACCAATATTTCTCGTTGTTCCTTCCTGATTGCTCAGAATCTTTGCAGTGCCCTACGTAACACCATTGTGGGAATGTCCACACTTTCCAGGCTGATGACCACCCTGCCTCAAGGACAGTGATCTTAAAAACAAAGAGACGGGGCTTCTGGTAAAAACTATGAGGTTAGGGAGCCAGCCCGCCTTTTTGGAATGCCGTGGGAGCAGTTCGAGAAGGCTGAGGAACTGGGTTTCACATGAACAGGACAGTTAATAGATACAAAATGCTGGAGTAAGTCAGCGGGACAGACAGCATCTCTGGAGAGAAGGAATGGGTGACGTTTCGTGTCGAGAGCCTTCTTCAGACAACATGGAGACAAAAGGGTGTCAGATATGGCATGGTTGTTGGTTGTGTTGATAGTGGGGGCTGTGGGTCGTTGAGGAAGAAGGGGTGGATCATTTGTGGTGGGGGGGTGGTTGGTAGTTTGGAGGCTCAATGGGCTGCAGGGGCAGTCGGTTGTTGGCAAACAAGGCAACTTTCCTGGGTATCCTTAAACTGCCAGCCCATGCTGGTGGTGGAGAGGATGAGAATGCTCCCAGGAATGTGTGAGTTAACATATGATGAGCGTTTGACGGCACTGGGCCTCTACTCGCTGGAGTTTGGAAGCATGAGCGGGAATCTCATTAGCGCAAGGCTTAGTGCAAGGCTTGGATACGGAGACGATATTTCCACGAGTGGGTGAGTCTAGGACCAGAGGTCTTAACCTCAGAATAAAAGGACATTCCTTTAGGAAGGAGATGAGGAGGAACCTTTTTAGTCAGATGGTGGTGAAACAATGGAATTCTTTGCCACAGAAGGCTGTGGAGGCCAAGTCAATGGATATTTTTAAAGCATAGATGGATAGATTCTTGATTAATACGGGGGTCAGGGATTTTGGGGAGAAGGCAGGAGAATGGGTTTGGGAGGGAGAGATAGATCAGCCAAGATTGAATGTCGGAGTAGACTTGATGGGCCGAATTGCCTAATTCTGCCCTTATCACTTATGATCTTATGGCCTTTTGTGTTTATGGGTGGTAGAATGGAAATGAATCAAGTTAAGAGAAAGTAAGTGAGGAATGGGATTGCTCTGAGCTTGCAAATGTCAGATGGGTCACTTGGCCCCTCCTTTGTCGCATGGATATCTGGGAATTCTGCTCAGAGGTCCAAGTGTTTAGCAGCAGCAACTTCAGAACCAGGATCACACTGGCAAAGTAGCTATGGTTAAAGTGGAAGCAGGAGACTGATGGTGGTGATAGATGGGAGGAAGGAAAGGGTGCTCCCCCCACCCCCCCCCCCCCCCAAGGTAGAGGAGCCCAGGGGAGGAGCTGACAGGTATGAGAGTAAGGCAGTGGATGGAACTAGATGGGATGATGGTGAGTGCGAGCACAGAGACTCCGAGGGGCAAGGAGAGGATTGCAAAGTCTGTCCCTAGAGGTAAATTGGAGGGCGGAGGATGGCATGTGACGAGGTAAAGTTGGGGTAGGGAGGCCACTACCAGGCATAAAAAAGAGGAGGAGGGGGGGGGGGGAGAAGATCCTCTGTGGTGGTCAGGAGTAGGCTTTGGCTGGGTCTGCTCACAACAACAGCATTGGAGAGGTGGGAGGATGGGGTTGGAAGCAGTTGGAGAGAGTGAGCAACTGTGGTGAGTCGACATGCTGAAGGTTAAGTAGGAAGAAAATAAGTAAAGATAAGGGCAGATGAGAGGAGGTTCAAAGGTGGGGATTGAGGTCGGGAGGGTCTGAACAATGTGTGTGAGCATGGAGGTTATGCAAGGGGGGAGGCCATGAAAAGGATCATATGTCCCTGTGTGTGGTCAGAGTGCGTGTGTGGAGACCTGATATGTTTGTGAATGTGCATCAGAACCTGGTGTGCAATTGTTTGGAGCCCCCTGCCGTTGGATTGACACCTGGCTCTGTCGAAACGGTGTGGTAGCTGGTTCACAAGAGCTACCCCAGAGTAGGAGAACGTTTGCTCACCTTCCACTCATTGTACCTCGAATGGGTCAAGTCATCCTCGATCCCGACGGGTGGCCAAAGATGATGGGGGTGCGGGATTTGTAGGCAATCATGTAACTGTGCACCTTAACGCCATTGGATATCTTTGTCTGAACTACTATGTGTACAGGATAACAGTCTTTACAAAATCTATTTCTTCACAGTCAAATCCTATTAAACTGGCATACAAACTGGCATAGTTGTACCCATAATCACTCACCCTCACTACAGCCAACAGTGTTCTTTACATAGACGGTTTACTGAAAGAATTTGCTTATAGTGCTTGTGCCTTAGAATAAAGGGGAGGTATTTAAGACTAATGTGAGGAAAAAAACTTGTTCACCCAGAGAGTTGTGAATTTATGGAATTCCCTGCCACAGAGGCAAGAGGAGGCCAAGTCACTGGATGGATTTAAGAGAGAGTTAGATAGAGCTCTAGGGGCTAGTGGAGTGAAGGGATATGGGGAGAAGGCAGGCACGGGTTATTGATAGGGGACGATCAACCTTGATCACAATGAATGGTGGTTCTGGCTCGAAGGGCCGAATAGCCTCCTCCTGCACCTATTTTCTATGTTTCTATGCCTCTATATGGAGTAAATTAGCGCCCAAACAGGAATTGGTCAGAATGAACTCAACGGTTTACAGATTTTGAGCAAATACTTACTGTACTTTTATTGTTACCATTTCCACTAAATTGTATGATTTAAGGGAAGCGGATTTGTAATTGTAATTGATTTATTAGCCAAGTGTGTAAAAACATACAAGGAATTTGATTTGTCATACAGTCATACCAAAAAAGCAACAAAAGACACACAACTGCGTAAAAGTTAACATAAACATCCACCACAGCGGCTCCCCCACATTCCTCACTGTGATGGAAGGCAATAAAGTCCAATCTTCTTTCCTCCTTAATGGCCTGTCCCACTTAGAAGCGACTTTTTGGGCGAGTGCAGGAGACTCTGCGCATGCCACATGTTCGCTGGAGGTCTCTGCTGAGTCTCCTTCATGGTCGCGAGGAGTTCCCGCATTCTGGGAATTAGTCGCAGCCTCAGTATGGTCGCCGCAAATTTTGAACATTTTTCTGTGACCATGGAGAAAATCGATAATCCTGGTGCAGTTGTAGTGGGGTCGCCATGTAGTTATGGGTAGTCGAGGTAGTCGTAGGTAGTTTTAGTTAATCGCCTTTGCTGACCGAGCATCATTGCTCATTGGCTCATTGGGGAAACCAAGGACCAAGGACAACCGACCAGTAATGTTAAATGCTCGCTAAACTTCACAGCTGTGTATCTCTGGCTTGTCTGGCTTCTTAAAAGTGTCTCCACTCCTTCTCACCCCTTCTTCCCCCTTTTCCCCCCGCTTCTCCCCCCTTCTCCCCTCCCCCCTCTTTTAAAGGACTTACCGTCCACTGTGCTAGCCGTCTTAACCACCTTCATCATGGTGAGTGTCTGTATCACCTTGGCTTTGTACCATGTGAATTTCAGACAGCGCTCCCCCCGCTTTCCCTGGCCCCCGACTTTGCGATGTGTGTGTGTGTGTGTGTGTGTGTGTGTGTGTGTGTGTGTGTGTGTGTGTGTGTGTGTGTGTGTGTGTGTGTGTGTGTGTGTGTGTGTGTGTGTGTGTGTGTGTGTGTGTGTGTGTGTGTGTGTGTGTGTGTGTGTGTGTGTGTGTGTGTGTGTGTGTGTGTGTGTGTGTGTGTGTGTGTGTGTGTGTGTGTGTGTGTGTGTGTTCCACTCTGGCAGTTGCCGCTCCAGTTCCCGGTTTTTCAGGCGAGTGCCGGGAACTTGACAGTCGCCGGCAGTCCGCTGAATAATCACCTAAGTGGGACAGGCCGTTTATTCTCCTTTGGTCGGCATAGTCGAACCATCCGCAGTCGGGGTGATCGAAGCTCCCGCGATCGGGGCGGTCAAAACTCCTGCGGTTGGAGCTCCCGAAGTCGATCCCTAACCAAGGGACCGCCAGCTCCACATAGTTAGGCCGCAGCGCAGACGGAAACACGATACGGAAAAAGTTACATCTCCGTCGAGGAAAGAGATTAAAAATGTTTCCCCCACCCCCCACATAATACAAAACGGAAGATGCACTAAAGCATACATTTAACAACAGACGAAAAACAACAAAAGAAGAAAAGGTCGAGACCGACTGTTGGCGAGGCTGCTATCGTACCGTGCTACCCGCTAATTGCTAATATTAAGGCTGCATCCCCTCTTTCTCTGTCCCTCCCCCACCAAACGCATTACCAGTTTCAAAGTCATCTTGTTGAGTCTCATTGTCTGTAACTTGTTTTCACCTAGCCCACAGTTAACAATGTTTCCTTTATCATCGTTACTTTTTTGCATGTCTTTCATTCATTTATTCTATATCTCTCTATTTCACCGTGTATATCTCTCGTTTCCCTTTCCCCTGACTCTCAGTCTGAAGAAGGGTTTCGACCTGAAATGTCACTTATTCCGTTTCTCCAGCGATGCTACCTGACCCGCTGAGTTACTCCAGCTTTTTTGTGTCTATCTTCTGCTAATATTGAGGGTATTGTATCACAAAAGTAAATATTTCCAGATCTTAGTGAATGGCTTGTGCTGATGGGTGTTCTTGGTGAAAGTTAGACAATGAATTGTTTCCTCAAACTGCGGGCATCATGGAAAATACAGCTCACTCCCCCCACCCCCCCCCCCCCCCCATGATACACTGGTCAACCTGAGGAGTATCTTCAGCAGCAACAGACTGGTTCCACCAAGATGCAGTACAGAACGCCAAAGGCGATCCCTTTTCTCTGTGGCTATCAAACTGTACAACTCCTCCCCCTTCTGTCGTGGGGTAGACGGACTCTCCCTCCCCAATCTTTGCATATCCCCAATCCTTTCCACTCGTCACTTTAATTTCATGTCTCTTGTTGTGTTTTATGACTGTTGGCAGATCAAGTTTCTTCCTGGGATAAATAAAATTCAATCGTATTGTATCGTATGACTTCAATCAAGATGGAGTTTGATTCTTCTACTGAGCACTTGAACTCGGCTCTCTATTGCAATAGAGAAATACTTAGATTCATGGAGCATCTATTTCCTTGGGATATTCCAGAGCCTTTTGCACCCAAGCATAGTGGCCACTGATCAAGGAATAATGATCAGTAAAACACCTTGCCCATGCTGACCATCGTGCCCCTTCTGCACTCTGCCCACCTGCCACGTTTGGCCCATTTCCCTTTCACCCTTTCCTGTTCATGTACCTGTCCAGATCTCTTTTAAATGTTGATCGAGTTTCTGCCTCAACTAACTCCTCCAGCAACTCATTCCATTTACCTTCCACCCTCTATGTGAAAAAGTTGCCTCTTAGATTCTAACTAACTCTTTCCCCCTCTCACATTAAACCTCTGTCCTCTGGTTCTTGATTCCCCTACTCTGGGTAAAAGTCTGTCTCTTCACCTCATGATCTTATTTACCTCTATATGATCACCACTCATCCCCCTACACTCTAGGGAATACAGTCCTAGCCTGCTCAACTTCCCCCAATAGCTCTAAGTCCTGGCAACACGCCTCATAAATCTTCTCTGCACCCTTTCCAGCTTAACAATATCTTTGGATTATCCTTGATATTATCTGTGACAACTATCTTCTGCCCCCTTTGTTGCTCTCCTGATTTCCTTTACATGCTCCTCAGTTCTCCATACTCCGCCAGGGATACACTTGATCCCAGCTGCCTATACCTGCCCATGCCTCCTCCTTATTCTTGACCAGAGCCTCAGTTTCTCTTGTCATCCAAGCTTCCTTATGCCCACCTGCCTTGCCCTTCACTCTAACAGGAACGTTCATGGCCCGAACTCTTGTCAGCACCTTTTTGAAAACTTCCCACTTTCCAGACATTCCTTTTCCTGCAAATAATCTACTCCAATCAACTTGAGCGAGTTCTTGTTTAATACCATCAAAGTTGGCCTTGCCCCAATTTAGAATTTTAATTCATGGGCCCGCTCCGACTCCATAACTATCTTATACATAACAGAACAGTGGTCGCTGGTTCCAAAAGGCTCATCCACGAAACGCTTCATTCACTTGCCCCTCCCAATTCCTAAGACGAGATCAAGCATTGCCCTCTCCCATCTACATATTGCCTGAGGAATCTTTCCTGAACACATTTGACAAATTCTGTCCCGTCTAAACCTTTTGAACTATGACATTCCCAGTCAAGATTGGGACGGTGTAGTGGGGACTCGCAGGAGTCCAGCCAAAAACTAACCGGACACGAGGTGTGTGCACTAGACGTGTTTATTCTCTCCAATACAGCTCCCCACTCCTCCCAGGTCAAGGGCGTTGCCCAGCCTTAAATACCAACTCAGGTACTGACACAGTGGCTAGTGCCTCCCACTGACGCCGCCCTCCAGAGCCGAGGGTTCGTTGTGCCCTTGGGTTGCCACCAGGTGCCACTACTATGGTTAAAATCCCCGACTACAACAAGCTTATTAGATCGGCAGCAGCCTGCAATTTCCTTCCATATTTGCGCTTCAAATTCCTGTTGATTCGTTGGGGGCATGCAGAACACTCCCAACAAGATAATCATCATTTTCTTATTTCTCAGCTCCACCATATCGCCCCTGGATGAAACACCAATAATGTCCTCTTTCACCACTGCTGTGACATTCTCCTTAATCAAACACAAGGCGTAGCTATGGGCACACGCATGGGCCCCAGCTACGCTTGCCTCTTTGTCGGGTACGTCGAACAATCCTTGTTCTCGGCGTACCAGGGCCCCATCCCCGACCTCTACCTCCGTTACATCGATGACTGCTTTGGTGTCACCTCCTGCACCCACACACAACTGACTGACTTCATCCATTTCACCACCAACTTCCATCCGGCACTCAAATACACTTGGACCATTTCCGACATTTCCCTACCATTCCTTGACCTCACCATCTCTATTGCAGGGGATACACTCCTGACCGACATCCACGACAAACCAACTGACTCCCACGGCTACCTGGACTACTCTTCCTCCCACCCTGCTTCCTGTAAGGACTCCATCCCCTATTCCCAATTCCTCCGTCTACCCCTTCCCCGGGCACTTTCCCTTGCAACCGCAAGAAATGCTACACTTTTTTTCCTTTGTCCCTTCACCTCCCCCCTCCACTCCTTTCAGGGACCCAAGCAGTCCTTCCAGGTCCGACAGAGGTTCACCTGCACCTCCTCCAACCTCATCTACTGCATCCGCTGCTCCAGATGCCAGATGATCTATATCAGCGAGACCAAGCGTAGGCTTGGCGATCGTTTCGCCGAACACCTCTGCTCGGTCCGCAATAACCAACCCGACCTCCCGGTGGCTCAGCACTTCAACTCCCCCTCCCATTCCGTATCCGACCTCTCTGTCCTGGGCCTCCTCCACGGCCAGAGTGAGCAACACCGCAAATTGGAGGAACAGCACCTCATATTCCGCTTGGGGAGTCTGCATCCTCTGGGCGTGAACATTGAATTTTCTCAATTCTGTTAACCCTTGCTGTCTCCTCCCCTTCGCACCTCTCCCTCAGCCCTCGGGCTCCTCCACCTCCTTGTGTCCTTTCTTCTCCCCGCCCCCGCACCTCCCATCAGTCTGAAGAAGGGTTTCGGCCCGAAACATTGCCTATCTCCTTCGCTCCTTAGATGCTGCTTCACCCGCTGAGTTTCTCCAGCCTTTTGTGCACCTTCGATTTTCCAGCATCTGAAGTTCCTTCTTTAACACAAGCAACACTCCCTCCTCTTTTACCCCCACCTCTATCTCTCCAGTAGCATCTATACCCTGAAACATTAGCTGCCAGTCCTGTCTCTCTGTTAACCAGGTTTCTGTAAAGGCTACAGTGTCCCAGTCGCACGTACCTATCCGTAACTGAGTTTTGTCTGCCTTACCCGTCAGGTCTCTTGCATTAAAATAAGTGTAATTCAAACCACCAGTCCTTCCTCACTCCCTGCCACTCTCCTGACTATTCTGTCCACCAAACTTTCTTTCATCACCGACTTCCAGCCTTTCACCTCCCTCGGTCCTGCATAGGATTCCCTCCCCCCCCCACCCCCCCCCCCCCCCCCCCCCCCCTCCTACGCCAATCTAGTTTAAACCCAATGTGTCAGAATGGTATAAGGAATAGTAAGATTAAACGAGAACTTACCAGTTTGAAGTTTGATTTTTATTTTATGAGGAGTCGAGTTGAGGGACTACGTGAATAGAAGCCCGTACAGCCGTTGGTGCGTCAATCTTCAAAGCAGCGGAATGAATTCACAGCTAACAATGACCGAAGTATAACGGTAAGATGATAAAACTAGAACTACCAGATGAGATCTATGAGGGTGGGAGCGGAGGGCATGTAGTCCCTCAACTCGACTCCTCATAAAATAAAGATCAAACTTCAAACTGGTAAGTTCTCGTTTAATCTTACTATTTTACTTCGGAGTCACGTGAGTGACTACGTGAAGACTTCAAAGCACTGTGAATTCACGCCGCAGACTCATATCCGACGTTCACACTGCCTGGATTGACTCAAAAGTCGTTAACAATCAATCATGCATCAGTAATACATTTGTTAAATGAAATAACAGTTTATTTACAAACAAATCATAACAAACCCCTCTAACTCAGGGGAAAAATGTAACAGTACTGACACCAGAATCAGCAAACACCCCGAGCCTTGAAATCGGCTTGTGACAAAACCTCTGAAAAGTTAGCTCCCTGGACCATCCTGCAGTCGCGAGGACCTTGAAATCGTTTGCACCGACACCTTACTGTGTGGTTTTTTGTGACTAATAAACAAAGCCAACTCTGTTCCTCTCAGAGGTTTAGTAATCTCAATGTAACGAGATAAATGTGAGACTATACAGAAGCGATCATCTGCGGGGTATGCTGAAAACACAATCTTACATCCTGTCATGCCTCTTTTATTATGTTTAAGCAAATCATAGACATAAAATATAATGGCATCAGCCGACACATGCATTCTATCTAGCCGTAGCTTTTGCAATGTTTGTACACGTTGGGCTGAAACCAACACCAGAAGCATGACCACCTTCATAGTTAATTTGGCTATAGATAGGCTTGTAACCGGAGCCCACTGGCGAAGAAGCATAAAAACCTCACTCACATTCCAAATACCGGCATACCTGAGTTTAGGAGGATTAGAATTGAAAACTCCCTTCATGAATCGTGAACTAACGGATGTGTCCCTACTGTATGCAATTCTGCATTCATAGGTAAATAAGAAGACAGAGCACTTCTGGCTGAATTAATTGCACTGTAACTTAATTTTTTGGTCAAAATAAAGAGTTGACAAACTCCAATACATCCGTGATCCCTGCCGTGTGATATACAATATCCTGCTGTAGGCAGAATTGCTCCCACTTCCTTATATAGGTGATATATTACTGCTGTGTACTATCCCTGCAGGCCAACGTGAGAACATCCACCGTCCGATGAGACAGTCCTCTCCCCAGGTATGGCCTCCTTAAAATCTGCAAATTAACAGATCAATACGATCCTATAAAGGATGTTGATCCCCAGTGACTGGATTTACTAGTAGATTTTTATTCTTGGGCATAAGCATGTAAGGCTCCCTAGCCATTTGTAATACAACGGGAAACCATGCTCGTGTAGGCCAATCTGGCACTACCAATACCCCTGAAGCGGAGTCCTCCTTGATCTTTTGCAAACATCTGCTGATGAGACAGAATGAAGGAAATACATACACAAACATTCCTCCCCCAATGCAGCAAAAATGCATCCACTGCTACTGCCCCAGAATCTGGTTACCATGAAACATATCTAGGTAACTGATGATTTAATCGAGATGCAAACAAGTCAATATCTGGCAATGCATACTGATCAATCATTTGGTTAAACACATCCTGATTTAACATCCATTCAATGTTGTCATTAACTGACGTGACCTCTTCCTGGCAAATAAAGTGCTGAAAGCCAGATATTTTGGTCAATACACCAGCTCCAAATCTGGTTAGCCAGTCTATCACAAGACTGTGACTTAACTCCACCCATGTGGTTTACATATGCCACTGCTGTGGTGTTGTGAATCTGAGCTGCACATGCAGATCCCTCCTTGTAGAACAATAAGCTTTGAGCCCATACCAGGTGCCCAACAACTCTAAATAATCAATCCCTCTTAATTGAGGAAGCGATGTCTCCTCCACATTCCATCTGCCTCCACAACTAGAAGACATATCTGTTGCACCCCAACCCAGTGCACTTACATCAGTCTGTAATATCAGTGACGGTGATTCCACGAAACCTTCCTTAAATTTTTTGAAACATGTACTATCCACCATTGTATGTCAGCAATCGCCCCAGCTGACAACTGCATAGGCCTATCAAAAATAGCCCCTTTGTATTCTCAGTGCCTGTTCCTTTGATGGTTGTAATTGTTGATAATGCAGAGGACAATACTGCACAGCTGGAAAGGCTGCAACAACTTCCCAATAAAACTGGCTACTTGTCTAATCAAAGGCCGTTGTTCTCCAACGAGATTAACACAGTCCTCAATTAACTGATTCAATTTATCCCTGGGCAAAGTTACCAACATGTGATTGGAATTAATGGTAAATCCCAGATAATCAATAATTTGGACTGGTGATAATTTAGATTTATCTGGGTGAATAACAAATCCCATTTGTTCAAAAGTGATTTTAACAACTGAACTGATGATTGAGTTTCAGCATGAGTCTTTCCAACAATCAGAATATCATCTAAATAGGCCATTACTACATGCCCCTGAGCTCTAAGCAATGCTAACACAGGTTTTACCAATTTAGTAAATAATCTAGGAGCTGAAGTTAATCTATTCGGCAATGTCCTGAATTGCCACAGCTCAGTCATCCAAATAAATTTCAAATATCTTCTATCATCACCATGAATAGACACTGCGTAATACGCATTCTTTAAATCAATGGTTGCCATATAATACCCTTTGGACACTAGATATTTGCCCGTGGTAAAGTTCTCCATTTTGAAATGCCTATAACAAACAAATTTGTTCAAATTCGATAAATCCAGAATAATTCTACATCCCCCAGTCTTTTTAAATCTGGGAAATATACTTGACAGAAAATTGTTGACTTTGATAGACAGAAGGCTCAATTACCCCTTCTTATGTAACGACTGAATCTCTGCTTGAATAAGCACATTTTCCTCATCTGAAGAATAAGTTTACGACTAGGAAAATGTTGATTAGGTAGACTGTCATAGTAAAATCCAATTTTTCACCCCTTCAATACACTAAGTATGAACAAATCTGATGTCAACTGCTGCCATTGTTTGAGAACAATTTTAACCTTCCCCAATTTGAACAGGAACATCAGTTAATTCATTGTCTGTCAAATGTTATATTCCTTACCAGCATCTTTCCTTGCGGCCTTGTTGTCCTCGACTTCTTGTAGAGAACCTTTTTTGCCTTGCTTCCAGCTGGCTTAATGAGGGCCATGGTTAACAACCTCATAACAGTCTTTGACCCTTTTTGCAAGGTTACCACCAAACAACAGATTTCGTGGTGGTACACTGGTCGGTTTGCACAACTTGCCAAATTCGGGTTAACACTGGCCTAATAGCGGCCCTACCGACATTATTAATTTCAAAATGCATTACAAAGGAGTCCCACTTCATCCTGGTGTGCTTCAACCATATCATTTGTATCAATAACTTTCACCACAGCTGTAATACCTGCTTACAAACAGTTTAAGCACTTTTTTAAAACTTCATCTCCTGGGCCCCTAGCAGGCAAACCCATCTATGCAAATTTGGTGATTAACCACCGGTACCTTCAGGAGATCACAATTAACAGGAGCTTTATAGTTTTTTGCTACTTCATCCATAGCTAGCTCCTGTAACTGGTGGGAGAGCATGACTGAATGGCTTCAGCCAATTCTACATCAATCGCCTTTCCTGCCTCTCTACGCTCAGCAAACTTCCCAGCAATGTTCGGAATTACCTCCAACCGAACACCTTGCTCTCCCCCAGCATAGAAACAGTGTCAGCAAACGGCCCTGATAGAACATCCTCCTCACAGGCAGGATTAGTTCTGCAGCCCTGAAACAGGTGCTGCTAGCACAAGCTCTCCATCAGCCTGGCTTGGGCACCACTCCTCCTCACGGAGCTGGTCCCTGTCGAGCATTCTTTTGTAATAGAATCTCGACGTGGGAGAGCCGTGAGCAAACGGACTCTCCTATGGAGGGTTATAACCTCCAGGCCCGACTCATCTACGGGCCACAGAGACTTGCCAATGGCCTTCCACCCTACTGACAAGCCTCCACTGCCCCCCGGCAGTGGGTCCGCAACCACTGGCTGTGTAGCCAGCACCGGACCAGGTGTACCAGACGGGCCTCCATCCTCAACACTCTCCTGGTCACTCTCCTTTTCTACCCCCGGAGCGCCTCGCCGACACCTTCTTCCCTTTCTGCAACATATCTACTCCCAACCGTCGCAGAAAATGACCTGTGGTAAAGTATTTCAACAAACCTTACCTCCGTTTAAACTTGTTAACGAAAACTGCAGATGCTGGAGAATGGAGGGTGAAGTCTGAAGAAGGGTCTCGACCCGAAACGTCGCCCATCTCCTTCGCTCCTTAGATGCTGCTGCACCCGCTGAATTCTCCAGCTTTTCGTGTAACCTGTTTAAACTTACCGCTCGGAGGAGCGCTGCTGCTCCAACCGGCCCGACTGCACCAGCGTCTGACGTCATGACGCACCAACGGCTGTACGGGCGTCTATTCACGTAGTCACTCACGTGACTCCGAAGTAAAATTGCCGGTGCTGGTTTACATTGAAGATAAACACAAAATGAAGAAGGATCTCGATTTGAAACATCACCAATTCCTTTATCCAGAGATACTGCCTGTTCTGCTGACTTACTCCAGCATTTTGTGTCTATCTAGTTTAAAGCCATCCGTGTAGTCTAAATTTTATTTTGAGATTGGGAATTGAACCAGCAACTGTGGAGAATCTAGAAAAAGGGAATATACTTTCAGGATTAGGAGTAGCTGTTAAAGGAAATAAAGAGACATTTCTTCACTGAGGTGGTTCTAAACCTTTGGAATCGTCTCCCACAGAGAGTTGAGACATTCAGTTAATGAATTACTTCAAGGCTGCACTTGATGAAGTTTCACATAATAAAGGAATTGTGGTGGATTATGGACAGGGACAGGCAAAACACCCTCGATAATGGATGCATCTGTTATGGTCTGACTCAAAGGGAAGAATGCTATCACTGAGCTACCTGGCTGTGCCAAATGTGTGCATTGCTAAAGGTGGGACATGGCATCTTGCATTTATCTAGCTGAGCAGTGTTAAATCCCTTGATGTAATTTGAAGAATGGCCAGTTCTGTTTGTTTTGTTGCCAACATAATCCCATAAACCAGACACCCAGTGAACTGGTGACTCCTTGTGTATCAAAGCCTACTGTTATAGGTCAACGACTTCATTTGACTGCATAATTGTGACTTTAAAGGTTGTTCACTGAATAGGATGTTGTGAATTGCAGTTCGACCATCATCTGAATGGCAAAACAATGCCACAGAACGCTGTGGAGGTCTTCAATGGATATTTTTAAGGCAGAGATAGATAGATTCTTGATTAGTACGCGTGTCAACTCTTAAGAAGGCAGGAGAATGGAGTTGAGAGAGATAAATCAGCCATGATTGAATGGCGGAGTAGACGTGATGGGCTGAATGGCCTAATTCTGCTCCTATCTCTTATGAATGGTGGCGCAGCAGTAGAGTTGCTGCCTTCCAGTGCATACAGCTCCAGACACCCAGGTTCGATCCTGGCTATGGGTGCTTGTCTTCAGAGTTTGAACGTTCTACCCATGATCTGCATGGGTTTTCTCCGAGAACTTTGGTTTCCTCCCACACTCCAAAGACGTACAGGTTTGCAGGTTAATTGGTTTGGTATAATCTAAAAATTGTCCCAAGCATAGGATAGTGTGAATGTGCAGGCATCGCTGGTCGGTGCAGAGTCGATGGGCCGAAGGGCTGTTTCCGCGCTGTATCTCTAAACTAAACATATGAAAACACAAGAGAAGGTCTGGAATGCTGTCATCTCTACTGTGACAATCCATGCATGGTGCAAATAATGTATTTCAAATGGCAATAGTTCCAAAGCTGATTTCCAAATAATATTTCAAGTAAAGGGTGTTGTGGGGGCTTTATAAACCTTGGTTTTTGAAAGGACAAACTTGAAGTTTTAAATAAAAATGTTTCTGAAGAAGTCCCAAAAGGGTAAACCATTTTTATTTAGCTGCTGACAAGGTATTAGTAACTATTACTGTCAGAAATGTGTTGCACTGGTTTACTGGTGTGTTGGGGTGTGGATTATCATTTAAGTGATGTGCTGGATTGCTGCAAATAATTCCTTGACAGATGTTGCCATTTTTCTTACCTCTGAATCAGCTTGAGCTTGGAGTTCACACCACTGGGCATTTTCTGGTCTTTAATCCCAAGTGGCCATGTTTATACACGAGTCCAGAAAGTGAGCATGTTTGATTGCGATCAGTCTGGTCCATACAATTTATACCACTGCATGTAGGCATAGAAACATAGAAAAATAGGTGCAGCAGTAGGCCATTCTGCCCTTCGAGCCAGCACCGCCATTCAATATGATCATGGCTGATCCTCTAAAATCAGTACCCCGTTCCTGCTTTTCCCCCATATCCCTTGATTCTTTTAGCCCTAAGAGCTAAATCTAATTCTCTCTTGAAAACCTCCAGTGAAATGGCCTCCACTGTCTACTGTGGCAGAGAATTCCACAGATTCACAACTTTCTGGGTGAAGAAGTTTTTCCTCATCTCAGTGCTAAATGGCCTACCCCTTATTCTTAAACTGTGACCCCTGGTTCTGGACTCCCCCAACATCGGGAGCATTTTTTCTGCATCTTGCCTGTCCAATCCTTTAAGAATTTTATATGTTTCTATAAGATTTAAAGAATGGTCTATATTTCTATAAGCTTTCATGATACATTAGCCATCAAAGAGATCCCTAACAATGGCTCCACCTCAACTTTACTTTTAAGATTAGAGATAAGGGTCTGTCCCACTTGGGCGTCATTTAGGCGACATCCTAAAAATTGGTTGGTGCGTGGTGACGCGCATGTTGCGTGGTGGCGTATGCAGTGACCCGCGGCAGCGCGCGGCGCCCCAGGATTATGGGATGCTCAAAATCCTCGCGCGCCACCTGCGTGGCTTGCAAATGACGCCCAAGTGGGACAGCCCCTATACTCCTCTTCGGTGTTTAAAGGAAAATATGCAGCAGAAAACTACTCCGTTAAGCAGTTGAAAGACAATTATATATTTTCGATTGGAAACTTCCTTTTGTTGCAAATGTCACATTAAATGAAAACAGTTTCAAAGTCATGGGATACATCTTGTTCGACACCACAGACAGTGAGACAAATTGTGGTAAACTGGAAGCATTCTTGGACACACTTTCACTAATCGCAAACAGTTTTTTGCATTGCTAGCCTTTCTGACTAATGTGACATTAAACATCTGTTGATATAAAATGACCAGGCACAATGCTTTTGTACAACATTTGATTTCTGATTTAACCTGCCATTTTAAATAGGTGAACCATTGTAGATAAACAGATGGCCCATTAAGCAATTGGATGGTGATGTTATGCAGTGTAATTTTATCCCATTTATAATTCCAGCTCTCCTTAAATGGTACATCAAGGAATGACACACTGACACGGTTGATTTGGTAGCTGAGGCTCACTGCCCAGTCATCCAGATGAAGAATGTCTCTCCAGGTGACATCTAGCCATGCAGAACCATAAAGCAGAGCCTAAGCCTTCAGAGGAGGAGGGGGAAGAACAGGGAGAGAAAAATGAAACACTAAAAAACCTAAGGACCAAGGGGAAAGCAGTTCAACCCCCAACCTTCCAAGGTCTCAATGCTTTGGCGTCCTCTTGATTGCCGAGGTTTCACTCCTTCCCCATCGACGGTGGTGGTTTTGGCTGCCAAGATAATGAGTATTCAAACGCCCTCCCAAAATGTCCCTCTCTACTTCAACCAGCCTGAAGAAGGGCCCCAACCCAAAACGTCACCTGTGCATTTTCTCCAGAGGTGCTACCTAACCCACTGAGTTACTCCAACACTTTTTTTTATATACCAGCATTTGGAGTTCCTTATCTCTTTTTCTCTCTCTCTCTCTCTCTCTCTCTCGATCAATCTGGGGAGAATCTGGGGAGACAGGTGGACCTTCTTAAGTCTCCTCAGGAAGAAGAGATGCTGGTGAGCCTTCTTGATCAGCGAGGATGTGTTGTGGGTCCAGGAGAGGTCATCGGAGATGTTGACCCCTAGGAACCTGAAGCTGGAGACGCGTTCCACCTCCGTCCCGTTGACATGGATGGGGTTGTGCATGCAGCCTCTCGATCTCCTGAAGTCAACAATGAGCTCCTTGGTCTTCTTGGAGTTGAGGGCCAGGTTATTGTCGGCACACCATGCTGTTAGGAGCTGAACCTCCTCCCTGTAGGCCGACTCATCGTTGTCGCTGATGAGGCCAATCACCGTCGTGTCATCTGCATACTTGATGATGGTGTTGGTACCATGTACAGGTATGCAGTCGTAGGTGAAGAGGGAGTAGAGGAGGGGGCTCAGCACGCAGCCCTGGGGTCCGCCAGTGTTCAGGGTGAGCGTAGAAGAGGATTGGTTATCCAACCTAACAGACTGTGGTCCGTTGGTTAGAAAGTCCAGTAACCAATTGCAGAGGGAGGGGTTGATGCCCAGGTCATCGAGTTTGGCGATCAATTTCGAGGGGATAATGGTGTTGAATGCTGAGCTGTAGTCGATGACCAGCATTCTCACATAAGTGTTCTCCCTCTCTTTCACTTTCTATCTCTGTCTCACTCTCTCACACTTTTTATCTCTTGCTTTCTATCTCTCGCTCTCTCTCACTCACTCTCTCTCTCGCTTTCTATCTCTCCTTCTCGCTCTCCCTCGCTCTCAAAATACCCTTCAAGACATTCCCCAAATGTGTCTTCTTTCACCAACCCACCGCTCACCTGTCCTTCATTCTACTTATTTGGATCACAGTTAAAGTGCTCTCTGTTGAAGCTCCCATATAAATGCAAATTGCTGGCTGTTGAAGCATTGAAGGAGGGGAATAAAATGTGAGCCCACTTTGTCTTTCAAAGCTGTCTGATATTCAAGAAACTAGGAATATTTAGTATGGCACTTTTTTAATAGAAGTGATAATAAATGCAAGGAGATTGTTGAGGCGGGGATTGCATGAATATTCAAAACAAAGTGTACACATGAATATTAAAAGCACAGCCTCTGCAGCGTGCTGGTAGGCTAAGCGAGCTATTTTTAAAACTGGGTGTCATTTGTATGTTATTCCCGCTGTGAATTGTGCTGCTTCCATGAATTTGGATGAAGCAACCCATTGATCTGGATGAGAGTTGTAACCCATCAATAACTAAAACTGTGACTGAAAGATGATGTGACATCTCCTTGGAGAATAATGACTAAATAATTGTGCACATCGCACGCAGTTCTGTTTTCAAGAGAGAGTTAGGTAGATTTAGCTCTTAGGGCTAATGGAATCAAGGGATATGGGGAGAAAGCAGGAACGGGGTCTTGATTTTGGATGATCAGCCATGATCATATTGAATGGTGGTGCTGGCTCAGAGGGCCGAATGGCCTAGTCTTGCACCTATTTTCTATGCTATATTTTGGCTTATTCTAACAGGTTTATAGAACAGCAACATAGAAGAGTACGGCACAGGAACAAGCCCTTCATCCCACTATGTTTGTGCCAAACATAATATCCAGCTGACCTGATCTCATCTGCCTGCGTTTGATCCATAACTCTCCATTCCCTGTAGATCCATGTGCCTAACTTAAAGCTTCTTAAATGCCACTGTTGTATCTCCCTCCACCACCACCCATTGTGATCAGGCCCCCACCACCCTCTGCCCTGCACATCTCCATTATATTTCCCCCCCTCTAGTGTTGGACATTTCCAACCTGGGAAAGTTCAGACTGTTTATCCTATCTATGCCTCTCATAAATTTATATGCTTCTATTAAGTCTGCCTTCAAACTTTGACGTTCCAGAGAAAACAATCCAATTCTCTCCAACCTCTCCCTGAAGCTGAAACCCTCTAATCCTGGCAGCATTTTGGTAAACCTCCTCTGCACCCACTCGAATGCTTCCACATCTTTCCTGTAATGGGGCGACTAGAACTGCACGACAATACACCAAATGCAGCATAACCAAAGTCTTATAGAATTGCATCAAGACTTCCTGACTCTTATAGTTAATGCCCCTAGCAATGAAGGCAAGCATGTCATCCACCTTCTTTTTCATCCTATCTACTTGTGCTGACACCTTTAGTGAGCTGTGAACTTGGTCGCCTAGATCCTTCAGCACATCAATGATGTTCAGGATCTTGCCATCAACTGTATACTCTCTCCTTGCATTCAACCTCCTAAAGTGCAACTCCCTCACACTTTCTCGATTTAAACTCCATCTGAATGAATGAATACGTTTATTAGCCAAGTATTCACATACAAGGAATTTGCCTTGGTGCTCCGCCCACAAGTGACAACATGACATACGGTGACAGTTAGGAATGAGACATAAAATATTAATCATTAATAATAAAACATTATTGATTAAACATGTGGCAACATCTGCCATTGTTCTACCTATTTCTGCAGCTGATGTATATCCCGCTGTATCTTCTTGTCGGCATTACTCAAAGTCAGCAACGCCTACGATTTTGATGTCAGCAGTTATGGGATGTCTTAATGAAGCCGTTTGAGATGCTTTAAATTCAACATCTGAATTCTGTGGCTTGTTATGTGAATGTAGCCATTCTAGGCGAACATAAAAAATCTGATTTTACTGATACTATTTGAGGAAAAGATATTGGCCAGATCACTGGGAGAACTCCACTGCTCTTTTACATCCACCTTGGAAGACACATGTAGGTTCAATTGAACATGGCATTCAAAAGACCACCTCTGCATGCCCAATATCTTTAGCACTACACACCAATGCTCATCTAGGTTTTGTTCATGTCTCTGGTCAGGGACCCGTACACACAAACATCTGACTCAATGATGAGAATTCTACTCACCAAATCCAGGTAACAACTCTCGTGCAACTCAGAACACGATGCCGCAATTAGTTTAGTTTAGTTTAGAGATACAGCGTGGAAACAGGTCAGTCGGCCCACCGAGTCTGCACCGACCAGTGATCTCTGCACATTCACACACACAAGGGACAATTTACATCTATACCAAGCCAATTAACCTACAAACCTGCACGTCTTTGGTGTGTGGGAGGAAACTGAAGATCTCCAAGAAAACCCACCTGGTCACGAGGAGAAGGTACAAACTCCATACAGGCAAGACCCATAGCCAGGATTGAACCAGGGTCTTTGGAGCTGCCAGCACTGTAAGGCAACTACTCTACCACTGCGCCACCGTGACGCCCACAACACTTCTGAGATCTGAGTTTCCCACAGCATCAGTTGAACTGATTTGAAATATGATGGTTTGAAACACAGCTAAATTTGGTTCCCGCACCCTGCCACCTGTGGTACAGTGGCTGCTGCCACCCGTTTCATAGCTTCAGCAACAAGGTTCAAGCCTGACCTTGTGTGCTGTCTATGTGAAGTTTGCACAATGTTCCTGTGTGTTTCCTCCCACATCCCAAAATGTGTTGGTAAGATGGTCAGCTGCTCTTTATGACCACTTGGTGTTGGGTAATGGTAAAAAATATATCAAAGTATCAAGATGACCATGTGTGATAGAGAATAGGTTGTAGGGCTGTAGGGAAATATGGAGACGGATGATGTCCTTGGTCCGCTGGTGGCCAGCATGGATCCAATGGACCAAATGATCTCTTGGATTGTCATGAGTTATGCCCCTGTCCCACTGAATGGAAACCTCTGGAGACTTTGCACCCCACCCAAGGTTTCCGTGCGGTTCCCAGAGGTTGCAGGTAGTGGAAGGTAAGACCTCCCTAGTGGAATAAAACTGGGTGAAAAAAAGGTCTTACCTTCCACTACCTGCAACCTCCGGCAACCACCTTCAACTAGCATCACAACCGGCTTCGACTAAAAAATTACCAATTTTTAAAACGGCAACCTATTTTTAGTCGCGGCCGGTTTTGAATTTTTTGAAATAATCGCCGGAACATAGAAGAAGTGGAAACCAAACTGGAGACTGACAAAAACCTCCGGGAACCTCCGGAAACTGCACGGAAACCTTGCGTGGGGCGCAAAGTCTCCAGAGGTCTCCGTTCAGGATTCCTAAGTGGGGCAGGGGCATAAGAAACCAAATGTATTCTGGTACCTTACTTCCATCTCCTACCACTCTACAGGGGCTTAAAACACATATTCTACCTCTAGCTCGGCAGATAGTTCCTTATCAGTTCTCTTTTAAATGTGTTATAAACGCTGTGGCCACCAAGATATTCAGACTGCATATTCTGGCTCATAAGTGAACTTGCAAGGATGTGATCTTGAAAGTAATTGTCAATTTCACACTCAGACAAAAAAAAGGTTTCACCATTAGTAGTCTGCTTTATGCATTTTCCTTTTTCATTTTCACTTGCGCCAGGCATGCTATCATCAATCTTCACGTTACAAATCAATAAAAATAGAAATAATTGATAACAAATATATGATTTTTCTTGTCGCGGTTATTAAATATAAATATTAAATATAAAAAACAATTGTTATTATTGTTTTTTTTGTGTTTTGTTTTTGTTTTTGAAAAAAATTAATTAAAAGATTTTAAAAGAAAAAAA
The DNA here is from genome assembly GCA_035221665.1 of Okamejei kenojei. Classification (NCBI taxonomy): domain Eukaryota; kingdom Metazoa; phylum Chordata; class Chondrichthyes; order Rajiformes; family Rajidae; genus Okamejei; species Okamejei kenojei. The sequence goes on along the minus strand of CM069141.1, from coordinate 68,489,487 downwards.
GAGAATGAGAAAAAATTATTAAATGTAATAGGTGGAACTGCAGATGCTGGTTGAAACGGAAGACATACCGCTTGGTTAGAAACATAGACAATAGGTGCAGGAGTAGGCCATTCAGCCCCTTCGAGCCAGCACCGCCATTCAATATGATCATGGCTGATCATCCAAAATCACTACCCGGTTCCTGCTTTTTCCACATATCCCATGATTCTGTTAACCCTAAGAGCTATATCTAACTCTCTCTTGTTAGCTGCCCAAGCGAAAAATGAGGTGCTGTTCCTCCAATTTACAGAGATGCTGTCTGACCTGCTGAGTTACTCCAGCTTTCTGTGTCGCCTGTCTTCGTCTTTATTAAATATAATAAATTCTGAGCAGCCCCGTAAGTGGGAGGCATCATGTCCGAGGAGGTAGACCTACTGCTGTCTGCTGCAGTGACCTGGATTCAATCCTGTCTCTGTGGGGTTTGCGTGTCCTCCCTGCTCCTTGTACCTTGCCTTATCACTGAAGTCGCTCACCGCTGGCGATCATTCCGGTTAATCTCCTTAACCTCTCGTGGGGTCTCCATGCTTTTTCTGAAATGTAGTGTGGAGTAATCTGCCTCAGCTAGTGCTGACACAGAAATCTACAGCATTCATTCCTTATTGCAGGCAAAAGAAATCCCAGAATCATTTACAAATTGGTTGGACATCGTGACGGATGGTGAGTGGAGGAAGAGAAGCAAGGCTTCTTTCCTTTAGTCATTATTCAAAGATAAATGTGTGGTCATAATGAACGCAGGCCTATCTCAGCATTTATAGCAGTAATGAACGTCTTCTCAGCTGTAAATCCTGTAATTTTAATAGCGAATACACTTGTTATAACATTCTCTACAGTTTTAAGTCGCTGATGTATGGTAGTATAATAAGAATCAAGTACTCATATATTGCCATCAGTAGACACACAATTACACCAACCTTCAAACAAGCTGCACTTTAAGTGAATTAGACAATTTTTAAAACTGGTTACTGGATATTACAGCATAAGGTAGGGAATATGGACATTGAGTGGTAATGTTAAATCTCTGTGAAAGTACTCTTTAATAATGTCTGCAATTTTTGTTTCCACATTTGAGGAATGATAGGAAGTTAGGATGCTGTCTGATAGGAAGTTGCTACTAACAATGATGTTAACTATTCAGAATTCTTTGCAGGGTGTTCGACAGATCAAGGATGATTTGCTTCTAGGCAATGTGGGAGGCGCAGAATCCTCTGCGGCTGGGGCAGGAGGTCTAGCGTGGGGGGGGGGGGAGGGGGATTTATCAGCTGGTGCTCTCTTTGCCCACACATGGTCATGAGGTTCTCCTCGCCATCCCAAGTGCTTCTTTTCCACTTTGAGTGGTCATGGGCCAGAGATTCCCAGGAATCGGTGGAGATGTCATAGAAAAACATTGAAGATAGGTGCAGGGGGAGGCCATTCGGCCCTTCGAGCCAGCACCGCCATTCATTGTGATCATGGCTGATCATCCCATTACTTCAGTGAAGGGATGGGTGGGCGGAAGGTGGTGCCATTGGAGACCAGTGTCAGAAAGTGGGAGGGAAGGATTAGAGGGATGGCAAGAGTACAGATTTGGAAATCAAAAGGCGGGGAGGGAAGGATGGCAGGACCAGAGGTGGCTTTAATGGAATGTGAGTTTGCGGTTGGCAGCTGAGCATCTGGTACAGTGGGTAGAATAATGATGTGGGGTCTTAGAGAGTAGCAAGTGCACAGTCAGGCTGGGGTATTAGGAACTGGCGTTTGCAATAGGGTGTCATAGACTCATACACATAGAAAAAGGCCCTTCAGCCCAACTTGTCCCTGCTGACCAGCATGCCCCATCTAAGCTCGTCCCATTTGTCTGTGTTTGGCCATATCCCTCTAAACCTTTCCTATCTATGTATCTGTCCAAGTGTCTTCAAAAATGCTGCCATAGTATCTGCCTCCACTACCTCCTCTGGCAGCTTGTATCATATATCAATCATCTGGAGTGTTTGGAGTATTGTGAGCAATTGTGGGCCCCATTTCTGAGGAAGGATGTGTTGGCGCTGTGGAGAGGGTCCAGAGGAGGTTTACGGGAATGATCCTAGGAATGAGTGGGTTAACATATGATGAGCATATGATGGCACTGGGCCTGTACTCGCTGGAGTTTAGAAGGATTAGGGGGTCCGTATTTGAAACTTACCGAATAGTGAAAGGCTTAGATAAAGTGGACATGGAGAGGATGGTTCCACTAGTTCGAGAGTCTAGGACCAGAGGTCATAGCCTCAAAATAAAATAATGTTTCTTTAAGAAGAAGATGAGGAGGAATTGCTTTAAACAGAGGGTGGTGAATCTGTATAATTCACTGTCACAGAAGGCAGTGGAGGCAAAGTTAAGGGATATTTTTAAGGCACAGATAGATAGATTCTTGATTAATATCGGTGTCGGGTTATGGGGAGAAAGCAGGAGAATGGGGTTAGAAGGGAGAGATAAATCAGCTATGATGGGTCGAATGCCATAATTCTGCTCCTATCACTTATGAACATGAATTATACCCACCACCCTCTGAGTGAAAACGTTGAGACGTTAAATCTTTCCCTACTCACCTTATATGTCCCTGTAAGTCCTCTGGTTCTTGTGTCCCCTACGTGGACAAGAGGCACTCTGCATTCACCCACTCTATTCCTCTCAAGATTTTATACACCTCCATAAAATCACCCCATTTTATACACCTCCAAGAATAAAAGACCTAGCCAGCTCCACCTCTCCCTGTAGCTCAGGCACTTGAGTCCTGGCACCATCCTCCTGAATTTCTCTGCATTCCTTCCAGCTTAATGACATCCTTCCCATAGGAGGTTGACCAAAGCTGAAACAGCACTCCCAATATCTCACCAACATCTTGCACAATTAGACAATAGACAATAGGTGCAGGAGTAGGCCATTCGGCCCTTCGAGCCAGCACCACCGTTCACTGTGATCATGGCTGATCATCCACAATCAGTACACCGTTTCTGCCTTCTCCCCATATCCCTTGACTCCGCTATCTTTAAGAGCTCTATCTAACTCTCTATTGAAAGTATACAGAGAATTGGCCTCCACTGCCTTCTGAGGCAGAGAATTCCACAGATTCACAACTCTCTGTGTGAAAAACATTTTCCTCATCTCCGTTCTAAATGGCTTAGCCATTATTCTTAAACTGTGGCCCCTGGTTCTGGGCTCTCCCAACATCGGGAATATGTTTCCTGCCTCTAACGTGTCCAAACGCTTAATAATCTTATATGTTTCAATAAGAACCCCTCTCACCCTTCTAAATTCCAGAGTATACAAGTCCAGCCGCTCCATTCTATCAACATATGTCAGTCCTGCCATCCCAGGATTAACCTAGTGAACCTACGCTGCACACCCTCAATAGAAAGAATGTCCTTCCTCAAATTTGGAGACCAAAACTGCACACAATACTCCAGGTGTGGTCTCACTAGGGCCCTGTACAACAGCAGGCAATGGGGGCGGGACATGATGATTAAGTGCGGTGATTGGAGGAGGGAGACGTGGCACAGACATGCGCCTCATCCACAGCCAGGATCGATTCCGGCCGGGTCTCCGGCACTGTCTCGTCCCGAGTGCCCACCCCCATGGGTGACCAGAGAGGTCGGGAGTCAGACGCGAGTGGTCCCCCCAGGCCCACAGCCAGCGCAGAGAAGCAGCACTAAACCCAGCTCACTGCCTCTCCCGCCACGTTAACCTGCCTGGGCTTGCGGGAAATATGGCCAGCACGGAGAAGCAGCGCTGGTTTCCCGTCAGTCCAGTCAGGGCTGTAGTTAACCCGGTGAGACAGGTAGAGTTGAGCTGCATTTAGCGCTGGATTGAGCCTCTGAAGCCTCGCGCATGTGTGTGTGAGTGTGCGCATGCGCGCGCGGCCGTCAAAAAATTGTGTCCCCCGGTCCCCTCCATATTTTTATAGCGAGTTCCGCCCTTGGAATAAAGCCCGATCTTCTCCCAACAAAGAAGGATGCTAGAGAGGAATATGGCTCAACATTACACACAGTCACTATTTAGTTTCGTTTTTTTTAGTTTAGTTTAGAAATACAGCTCAGAAACAGGTCTTTTGGCCCACTGAGTCCACAATGATCACCCATCCCTGTACACTGCCACTATCCTACACACTAGGGATAATTTTACCAAAGCAAATTAACCTACAAACCTGTACATATTTGGAGTGTGGGAGGAAAGGGGAGCAACCAGAGAAAACCCACACGGTCACGGGGAGAACGTGCAAACTCCGTACAGACGGCACCCGTAGTCGGGATCGAATCCGGGCCTCTGGCGCTGTATTCAGTGACTGGTCGCGTGCCCAAAGACAATGGAGCAAAGCAGAAACCTCCACACCAGCAACAGTTCAGGCAGACAGAACATTAGCATTGCATATATTTTACCGCTGCTCATCAGATGAGATGATAGGGTTGCCTTGACAACAATTTATGGAGCTTTATTCAGCAGTGGATTACATCATGCAATCCCCCTACTTGAACTCAACTAACAAGGGCTATCCCCCTTTGAAGAGGAAAAGACCTTGTGACCCTAATAACTAGGTACACTAATATGGCTACCCTCCCCCTCCCCCCTCCCACCGCCTCACACTCTTCCAGTGAAGTAATGTCTGCACTGCAATCTTGGAAACAAATCATTCTAACCTGTCGGCTATGTCTTCATTTATTTTAACGTTCAGTTTAAAAGGATAAAAGTCCATTTACAAACCCCACCTTTTTAACTAAAATCGGCAGCATAATTCCTCCATTGGGAGTGGCAGGAAAATGAAAAATCTGGACCACAATAATGACGAAAACACAATAAATGAAATTGGATTAACCTTCTGGCATGCTGCGTGACACACTTTTGTGATTCACGGATCAACCTTTCATCTTTTCTGTCAGTTCAAGCATTTTCCACTCCAAATAACCCATTGTTGTTTCCCCCTGTATGGTTCTGAAGTGCCTAAGTGACTGCTTTGCATCTCTAATGTGAGCTGGAATTAAAATTGGTGGCATTAAACTGTCAGAAACTGTCATCTGTTTGTCATTGGGAACCAACTAGCTGTCGCTGGTAGTCTTAATCCAGCTGAATGTTTTCACAAATTCCCCTCCAGTCTTTCTCACTTTCCAGAAATGCAGGTTTACTTTAGTAGGCCCTTCGGACCTACCACTGAGTCCGCGCCGACCAGCGATCCCCCAATACCAGCCCTAACCTATACATTAGGGACAATTTACAATTTTTACCAAAGCCAATTAACCTACAGACCTGTTCGTCTTTGGAATGTGGGAGGAATCTGGAGCCCCCGGGGAAAACCCACGCAGAGAGAACTGACAAACTCTGTACAGACAGCACCCGTAGTCAGGGTCGAACCCGGGGTCTCTGGCTCTGTGAGGCAGCAACTACTGCCACACCACCGTGCCTCTGGGGTCTGGAGGTTTATCTGTGGCTTTCAAGGACCATCACACAGTGCTTCCACAATCACCCACATCGGCAATCTGCCTGTGGACAAACAACCCACCCCCTCCATGACACCCTGGTCAGCCTGGGGAGCACCTTCAGCAACAGACTGGTTCCACCAAGATGCAGCACAGAACGCCACAGGAGATCCTTCTTCCCTGTGGCTATCAAACTGTATTACTCCTCCCCCTTCTGTCATGGGGTAGATGGACTGTCCCCTGTCTCCCCCCCCCCCCCCCCCACCCCAATCTTTGCACATCCCCATTCCTTTCCACTTGTCATTTTAATTTCATGTTTCATGTATTTTGTGTTTTATGACTGTTGGCAGAACAATTTCCCTCCTGGGATAAATAAAGTTCTATCGTATAGCAAAGATACAGCATTAACCAATAGCCGTTATGATGGGGTGTGGGGGGGGGGGGGGGGGGGCAGCTGACTTTTTCTACTTACTTCCACACAGAGCCTGATTGAAAATATATAATTCCATGATTTAAAAATGTGTGTTATAATGCCAGTGGATCTTTGGGATACATATCTTTGCTATATGAAGCTATTTTTTTGCTGCAATGCTATGCATGCTTCTCTCACTCAGAAGAATATATTGAAACAAAACAGGATTCATGACATGAAATTTTATGCAACAAAACGTCAATCGGGAATGCATTTAAATGTAAATTCCTACAGGAATTTTCTGAACGATGCATTAGTCTGCAAATGCTGAAATCTGGACCAGCAAATCAAACTGCTGGAGGATACAGGGAGCTGCAGATGCAGTTTACCAAAAAAATACAAAGTGCTGGAGTAACTGAATTCAGCGGGTCAGGCAGCATCTGTGGAGGGAAACCGGTGGTCTTTTTAAGTGGAGACCCTGAGGATGCCGAGAGTGGAGGGAAAGAGGGCTGTCAGCATGTATTTAGTCAACTGCATTTTTTTGACGGGTCCAAAAGCAGAGACACTACTAGTGTAAAGTAGTGTACCGCTGCTGGGAAAAAAAACACATTGTTCAGTGTTGTGCACGCTAACTTTATATTGTAGCTTTTGCAAACCAGTCGGTTGAAAGTTAGTCAACATAAAACCAACCCTTAGAATATATGTTAATAGAGTCGGAGGGAGATACAGAGGGGAAGTAGTCCCTTTAGCCCATCGAGACCTCGCCAACCATCAATCACCCATTTATACTAATCCTACATTAATCCCATTTTATTCACGTTATTTTCTCATCAACTCCCCCCATCTCCACACTAGTCAATTTGTGGTCACCAATTAATGAACCAGCCCGTACATCTGTGCAATGTCGGAAGACACCGGAGTGTTTGTGGGAAACCCATATTGTGGGAAACCCATATAACTCCACACAGGCAGGACCCAAGCTCAGGACTGAACCCAGGTCTCCGATGCCACATGGCTGCAGTTTTCCCAGCTGTTCTCTTGTATTGCCCAGAGTGTCAACTTAATACGTTCCAAAATTAATGTACCTTATTAATGAATCCCTGACATCATGTTTCACTCTCTTGATATTCCTCAAATACAAATTTGTCGTTTAGTTCAGAGATACAGCCCTGAAATAGGCCCCTCGGCCCTCCGAGTCCGCACCGACCAGCGATCCCCGCACACTAGCACTATCCCACACGCACTAGGGGCAATTTACATTTAAACCAAACCAATGAACCTACAAACCTGTACGACTTTGGAGTGTGGGAGGAAACCGAAGATCTCGGAGAAAACCCACGCAGGTCATGGGGAGAACGCACAAACCCCGCTGAGATAGCACCCGTAGTCAGGATCGAACAGGGTGTCCGGCGTGGTAAGGCCGCAACTCTACCGCTGCGCCACCGTTCCGCCCCAATTTATTTTTAGATTGCGGATTGCGGAAAGTATGGCTACTAATCTGTACACTCGCAGAACTTGTCACCAGTAGTTCAACTGATGACCATATCAGCCTGAAGAAGGGTTTTGGCCAGAAACGTTGCCTATTTCCTTCGGTCCATAGATGTTGCTGCACCCGCTGGGTTTCTCCAGCATTTTTGTCCACCTTCGATTTTCCAGCATCTGCAGTTCCTTCTTAAACACACATCTCAACAAAAGGCTTTTACTTTCATGTGATGACTTTATCGGCAAATACTCTCACTATCTGCTGTTATTTGTGTGTATTAGTTCAATTAATAAATTAGTAACAATTCAGAAGTACCTGCCAGTCATGTTCGGAGGTTAGTGTTCTCTCTCTATGGGTTTCCCTTGGGTACTATAGTTTCCTCCCACATCCTTGGAAGCTCAGGCAGCATCGCTGAAGGACATAGATAGGCCACTTTGCCGGTTGATGTCCTTCTTCGAACTGATCTGTGGTAAGGGGCAGAAAGCTGGAAAAGAGGTGGGGGTCAGGACAAACCCCAGCAAGTGATAGGTGGAGAAAGGAACGCCAGATGCTGCCTACTCCAGCTTTTTGTCTAAAGTGATAGGTGGATACAGGTGAGGAAGGATTGGATTGGCAGATAGGTGGACAAAGGCTGAAGATTATAAGGAACAAAAGGGTAACCAAAAGGGACAAAGGGAGACAACAAAGAGGCGACACGGAGACAAAAGGGTATCAGATAAGGCGAGAAGAAGAATGAATAAAGAGTGAAATGTAATGTCTTACGGAGGGCTTTAGGTGGAAGGGGATGGGCTAGTGGTGGAAAAGGAAGCTAAGTTCAAGTAAGTGGCCAAACGATCACCGATGTAATGAAAGCCACACCGATGCTTGGAATTGCCGATGTAATGGAAGTCACGTCGGGGAACTGAATACAGCACATGAGGCTAGAGGAGATGAATGTGAAGGAAGGAACTGGTTTAAATCAAAGATAGACACAAAATGCTGGAGTAATTCAGCATCTCTGGAGAGAAGGAATGGGTGACGATTTGGGTCGAGACCCAAAGTGAACCTCTGTCTGAAGAAGGGTCTCAACCTGAAACGTCGCCTATCTCCTTCGCTCCTTAGATGCTGCTGCACCCGCTGAGTTTCTCCAGCCTTTTGTGTACCCTCGATTCTCCAGCATCTGCAGTTCCTTCTTTAACACTTGCATTTACTGAGCAGGTTTCATGTCCTAAGGGCATCTGAGGTGCTTTGAAGTTGATGAAGTGCTTTACAATTTGGGCATCCTGGCATCCTTGGATGGAGTCGAGGGAGAAGATATAGGGACGTGTTGCATCTCCTGTAGTTGCAGAAGAAAGTACCTGGTGGTTTGGGTTGGAAAGGATGATTGAACCTAGGAATTGTGGAGGGGAGCGGTCTCCACAGTAAGTGGAAGGGGTGGGGATGGGAAGGGGGCTAGGTAAACATTGGAGTGACGGAAATGTTGGAGAATGATGTGTTGGAAGCTGAGGCTGGGGAAAGGTAAGGACCAGGGGAACTATATCCTTGTTCAATCTGCAGGGAGGGGGAGCGAGAGCAGAACTACAAGACAGAGAGGACCACTAAGGCCTTCTGGAGTGCAACATGTAGTGCTTTCGTAGCCTTGTCATCGATCGCCCAGGAATACAAATAACATGATCCCCTCCACGTCAGCACCATTGATGCATACTTTGACGTATACACCATGCACTTCCTGGTTCAATGACTAGTTCCTTCATTTTCTGACATTAAGGGAGAAGTTGTTGTTCAGACACATCACAATTCCTGTACTGCGTGGCATTGGTTTGAGTGGTTTGGCGCACAACAGTGCCATCACCTGTAAGCATTTACATGGAGTTTGAGCAGAATTTGGGCACAGAATCATGTGTGTGTCTGGTGCATAGCTATGAGCTGAGAAGACATCATTGTGGGGCACCAGTGTTGGGGATTATTGGGGAGGATGGTTTTCTTGCCTACCCTTACTGAGTGCAGTCTAGGTCTGAAAAGCATGGATTCAGTTGCAGAGGAGGGTGCTAAATCCTAAACCCAGGAATTTGAACATGTGTTTGGTTGGAATGATGGTGTTGGTCAAGCTCGTCAATAAATAGGATCTGATGTAGGTGCCCTGGTTAATCCTGATGTTTCAGGGATGAATGAAGGATCAGGTGCTGTGGACCTGTTCCAGTAGCAGGTGAATTGCAGTGGATCAAGACTGTCTGGGAGACTTCACCAGACTCTTCAAGCACTTCTCCGAAGAAGAGCGCCGACCCAAAACATCACCCATCCATGTTCTCCAGGGATGCTGCCTGCCCACTGAGTTACTCCAGCACATTGTGTCCTTTTTGTGTAAACATATCTGCATTTCCTTGTTTCTACGCTTTATGGTGGAGGTTGTCAGAGCCACTGGGTGCTAGTCATTAAGGAATACTACCTTGTTTTGTTTTGGATGATAGTGTATGTTTAAAACTAGCACAGATTAGATGGGCTGAATAGCTTCCACACTATTAATTAAAATAAGCATTAATAGTGGTTTCATTGTGTGCAAAGTACCATGCAATATCTATTATACAAAAAAAGAGGTTATGAAATTGTTTCCGCTATATCGGCAGTAGTGATGCAGCCACAGACAGCATATGGATCTCAGACAATAGACACAAAATGCTGGAGTAACTCAGCGGGTCAGACAGCATCTGGAGAGAAGGTATGGGTGACATTTCGGGCCAAGACCCTTCTTCAGACTCAGGGGAGAGGGAGATTCGAGATAGGGAAGGGTAAAGTGTGAAAACGACAGATCAAAGCAGGCGATGATCAAGGAAATATAGAATAGGGCTGAGGGGAAGGAGACGACAAGGCATACCAGGACTGAGCTCAGACCAGCCCGGGTACTGTTCAGGGCCAGAATGGTGAATGGAATGAAGGAAGGTTGACAGCCAGACAACAGGAAAACAATATCAATCAGGCAACTTTTTCTTTTCCTCGCACCTCCCCGGGATCATGCCTGTAGCCTCTCATCAGGCGTTGTCACCAGGTAAAGCGACAAAGCGTGGATTTCACACAGAAGGTAATTTATCTTGCTGTAGGTACTGTGCATTGTTCAAGAGCTGTTCATCTGTGCTTGATTCATTGCACCCGGAGAGCTTTGAAGGTGCAAGACTAATTAGGGATGGGTCACTGGATTTCATTTGGTTATTTAGTAAGAGCTGTCTCTGTTGTGCCAGCAGACTGCTGCTGGGGTTTTAACGCCCTTCTCATGCAGCGATTGTTGCTGAAATGCCAGTGGGCTTTGCCTCCTCTCTGAACAAACATCTCAACTGGTTCCCCAGGCATGCAACATATCCAACCTCACCAAACGATGCATCATTGATATTTGTCAGGGCAAATTAGGCAGGGTGCCTTTCACAGACTGAGGGCTGGCAGGTTCTGCATTCGTCAGTCCTGCATGTAAACAGCTACCCAGCATCTGTGCTTCAACATACTCTCTGAGAAAGGTGCGCACCATATTCAATCACGCACGTTAATCCACACACACCTACTCCTGCTGATTGACATGTGGCCTATACCAGTTTCATTAAATCCTTCCTATTGATCTGTGGAATTCAATATGTGTAGGAAGGAACTGCAGATGCTGGTTTAAACTGAAGATACTGTAGATACAGTATTCTGGAGTAACTCCAACCTGCATGACTGTCCCCCCTGATTACATGCTTTGTTGTCAGCTTCTCCGAGCTAACAGTGACTATTCTACATTTTTGTTTGCTCATCATCCCTTTTGATGTCTCGTTTTCACACCTTACACTTCCTTATCTCGGTATCTCCCTCTCCCCTGATTCTCAGTCTGAAGAAGGGTCTCGATCCAAAACGTCACCCGTTCCTTCTCTCCAGAGATGCTGTGTGTGTCTCTGAGTTACCACAGCATTTCTTGTCTATCTGTGGAATATAATAGTTCCCCTTCCAAATCCGTTCATTTAAGTTGCTGTTAAACGTACAAATGGTAAACGTGAGAATGTGTGTTCGATTTATGTGAATGTATGTACGCGCACGCACACACGCATGCATATTTTTGTTATTCACACGTATAAACTGAAACGGATTGTATTACAATCTTTGTACCATTCTGGTGTTTTTCACTCATGGAACATAAAACAATATATAACACAGGAATGAGCCTTTGGCCAGCTATGTCTGTGCCAAACAAGATGCCAAATGGAACTAATACCTCCTACCTATGGGTGATCCTTATCGCTCCATTCCCCGCATACTCACGCATCTATCTTAAAGCCTGTTAAACACCACTATCCACCACCCATCTCGCAGTGGGTTTCAGGCACCACCTATCTTTACCTTAAAAAAAAACTTTTCCGCATATCTCCTGTAAACTTTCCACTTCTCACCGCTCTGCTGTGGCATCTAGTGTTGGATATTTCTGCTGGGTAAAAAGATTCTAATTGTCTACCCTAATTACGCAACTCATTATAAAATTTATAACTTTATAAAATTCTATCAGATCATCCCCAGTCTCTGACAGTCCAGAGAAAGTGATCCAAGTTCGTCCAACCTCTCCGTATAACCAGAGACGTGAGGAACTGCAGATGCTGGTTTACAAAAAAAGACACAAAGTGCTGGAGCAACTCAGCAGGTCAGGCAGCATCTTTGGCGATCATGGATAAGCAACATTTTGGGCCGGGTCCCTAAGAAAAAAAAGGGAGAGTCTGAAGAAGGGCTCAGTCCCGAAACACAACTATCCATGGTCTCCAGAGATGCTGCCTGACCCATTGAATTACTCCAGCACTTAGTATCGTTATCTATTTCTCCTTATAGTTAATACCCTGGAATCCATGCAACATCCTGGTAAACCTCGTAAACCCAGTAAGCACCCAGTCCCTGTACATGTCCATTCCCCACCAGGAACGTCTCAAGGCCACATCCACTACACCTTTGAACAGACCCAATCAGTTCACCTCTACTAACACTCTCCTCCACCTGGTGGAACCTGTCCTCACCCTCAACAACTTCTCTTTTGACATCTCACTTTCTTCAAATTAAAAGTGTAGTCGCAGGGATTTGTGCAGGACCCAGCTCTGCCTGCTCTTTTATTGGTTTTGTCAAACAGTTCTTATTCCAAATGTACACTGGAACTATACGGCAAGGCTTTCTCCACTACGTCAATGGGGCTTCCTGTTGTACCCGTGCAAACTTGTTAATTTCTTAACTTAACCATTAACCTCCACCCTGCCTTCAAATTAACTTGGACTATCTCTGACACCTCTCTCCCCTTTCTTGATCTCTCTGTCTATATCACAGGGGCCAGACTATGGGCTGACATCTACTATAAACCCACCGACTGCCACTGTTATTACTCCATCCACCCTTTCTTTGGCAAAGGCGATATCCCCTACTCCCAGTATCTCCGTCTCTGCCGCATCTGCTCCCAACAGGAGGAATACATTCTAGGACATCCAGTCCAACAGGAGGAATACATTCTAGGATGTCCTCTGTCTTTATTAAATGTGGTTTACCCCCTGCTGTTGTAGACCGATTCCACACCGCATCTCCTCTGTGTATCGTAGTTCTGCTCTCACCCCCTCTCTCCACATCCTCTGGTTCCTCTGGTCCTTACCTTTCACCCGATCAACCTCCACATCCAACACACCATTATCTGACACTTCCACCACCAGCTGCATCTCCCCATTCCCACCCCTTACCAAAAGATGCGTGTTTCTTTTGATGGTGGGGTGGTCAGTCTTCATGATGTACTGGGCAATGTCATCCACTTCCTTCAGCTTCCCTCCTTCCTGGGCATTTGAGTTACCGAACCAAGCAGAACCGTACACCTGCAGAAGTTCAATTGTATATTTGGTGACATATGGAATCTCCTCAATCTTCCAAGGAAATAGAGACATTGATACGCTTTGTGATTGCATCAATGCGCTGGGCCAGGACAGGTCTATAGAGAGATGCATGCCCAGGAATTTAATGCTGTTAACCCTCTCCACCACTGTCCAGTCGATGAAGGTGGAATTCGTGGTTCCTCATCATGCCCTTCCTGATGTCAACAATTCGCTCCTTGGTCTTGCCACAAAGTCAGGGTTATCGGGACTGAGGACAGGGCCTTAGAGAGCTCCCTTCACTCATCGAGCAGGAATTTACGTTGCCAATTTGTACGGATTGTAGTCTGTCATCAGGGATGTTGAGCATCCATTGGTTTGTGGATTGGAGGTGGACAAGATGGAAATGTGCACCTTATACAGGTATAGGGGAAGGGGAGATATATGAGGGTGAGATGTGACAGCATTTTTAAACTTTTTCTGAATGATTAGTGTTGCCTTTTGAGTTTCCAAAAAGGCAACGCAATGCTTGAAAACCATTTTGTCAGATTTCAGGAACAGCTATCTGGCAGATCATTAATTACACTTCCTCACAAGGTAACACAAGATCCAGAACACCTGCAATCCACAGCATCATTTTTCCACAGCAAGCACCACCCACAAACGTGGTTGACAAACTCTAACCAACCAAACTGGGGGATACACAGTGGCGCAGCGGTAGATTTACCAGGGGCCCGGGTTCGATCCTGATTATTGGTGCTGTCCTTACGGAGTTTGTACGTTCTCCCTGTGACTGCTGTGAGATTATCTCTGGGTGCTCTGGTTTCGGCCCACATTCCTAAGACGTGCAGGTTTGCAGGTTAATTGGCTTCTGTAAATTGTCCCTAGTTCAGTTCAGTTCAGTTTATTGTCACGCGTACCGAGGTACAGTGAAAAGCTTTTGTTGCGTGCTAACCAGTCAGCAGAAAGACAATACATGATTACAATCAATGCATGTACAGTGTATAGATACATGATGAGGGAATAACGTTAAGTGCAAGGTAAAGCCAGCAAAGTGCAATGAAGGATAGTCCGAGGGTCATCGGAAATGTAGATAGTAGCTCAGCACTGCCCTAGTGCATAGGATAGAACTAGTGTGAATGAGTGATCATTAGTCGACGTGTTCTCAGTAGCCAAAGGGCCTGTTTCCATGCTGTTTACTCTAAAGTAAACTAAACCAAACCCACAGCAAGCCCTGCCAGCCAATGTCCTTTATCTTTAGAATTGTGCAATGACCACCCTGGTCAATAAATATATACACACATGAATTAATAAACTGTTTATTTGCACTTTATCAGTTTATTTATTCATGTGTGTATATATTTATATAATGGTACATGGACACACTGATCTGTTCTGTACTCACGCCTACTATGTTCTGGTGTGCTGAAGCAAAGCAAGAATTTCATTGTCCTATCAGGGACTCATGACAATAAAACTCTCTTGAACTCTGGACTATCCCGGAGTGAACCAGAGAATTGTACTTAATGAGCAGGAATGTTGTTTTAGTGAAGAAAGATACTTTGAGACAGTGGTGCTTTGTTTGTACCTTTGTATCAGGGTGGGCTGGACAGGACCCACCCTTGTAAAACTGGTCTCATTGCCATTCTGTGGTGAGGTGAGGTGAGGTGAAACCTGGGCTGGTTCTTTAATGACTGGATATTGCGTGTCACTGACCATTATCAGTAGTACAATCGTGCCGTTTTTATGTGACTGCATCAGTAACCAGAAGCCTGCGCCATTCATCCAGAATGTGACTTCAGTTCCTGCCATTTGACAGTATGGAACTCAGCCTATTCCTGTGTTCGTCATTCTTGCAAGATGGGGGTCAGGATCTTGAGACTCGAGGGTGATGGGCCCACAACATGGCGAGTTGGTTGACATGCTCAAGAATCGAGAATGTTTTTTGCCTTATGCAATGGGGATGGAGCAAGGAGATTCTTACTCGCTGCAGCTTTACAGTCAAGTTTACGCAATAAATAGTCAAATAGTACAGAAATTGCCCCTTTGCATCACTGGCCCATCAAGATGCTCCATCTAAGCTTGTCCATATCCCTCTAACCCTTTTCTAGCCACGTACTTGTCCAGATATCTCTTACATGTTGTTATTTGTACACTTTTTCTGGCACTCATTCCACACTCTCTCTCGAAAAAGTTGTCCCTCAGGTTCCTATTTAATCTTTCCACTCTCACCTTAAATATACAATAATGCAATGAATGATCAATAGTGTTAGGTCACCAGACCACTATACTACAAACCACAGTATGGCTGTATGGCAATTCGCATATCTCTGTACCTTAATTGCTACCTTAATTGGTACATGTGACAATAAAAGACTTTTGAAACATAGTGCAACCTAAAATAAATTTACAGTATATATAAATCTAGATGTCCGAAGGTCTCGAGCCAAAACGTAACCCATTCCTTCTCTCCAGAGATGCTGCCTGTCCCACTGAGTTACTCCAGCATTTTGTGTCCATCTTTGGTTTAAACCAGCATCTGCAGTTCCTTCCTACAGAAATTTATACAGCCCTAATTTGACAAAAGGAAGCAACTGACAATGTTGTCAAAATTGAGTTATTGCTTGTTTTAGGGTATTTGAGATATGCTCTACACAATGGTGAACAAAACTTCTCTGAGTACAATTTGAAAATATTTATACCAGAAAAGTAAGAAATTCCACCACAGAGAGCTGAAAGAAAAACACCTCTTCCTCATTTACAAGAAAACTCCTTTCTGTCAGTTGCTTCCTTTTGTCAAAGTAGGGCAGTATAGTAGATCACTGCTGAGGTGGAACTGTGGTTCGGGTTGTGCAGTGTGGTGCAGAGCCTGATGGGCGATGGGAAGAAGCTTCAACCTGGACGTCACGATGCTCAGCTTCCGGGTGGTAGAAGTGAGATGGGATTGTGGTCAGGGCGTTGTGGGTCTTTGATGGTATTATCTGCTGAGCTCTTACAGTTTGATGCTGAAGTGATGTGTGTTCTCATCCCCAGGTGCCAGTGCTGAGACCCATGGATCTAATGGTGGAGGCCAGTCCGAGGAGAGTGTTTGCCAATGCTCACACGTATCACATCAACTCCATTTCAGTTAACAGCGACTATGAGACGTACATGTCCAGCTGATGACTTGAGGATAAACCTTTGGCACCTAGAGATTACCAACCGGAGTTTCAGTATCCTTCAATTAGAAAGCATTGTGTTCAATGAACATTATTTTCTGCTCTAGTGTGATTGGGGTAAATAGAATAATGGTGCGGACACCATCTGGTTGGTTTGGCCTTCAATAAACAATAGATGCAGGAGTAGGCCATTTGACCCTTCAAGCCAGCACCGCCATTCAATGTGATCATGGCTGATCATCCCCAATCAGTACCCCATTCCTGCCTTCTCCCCATATCCCCTGACTCCGCTATTTTTAAGAGCCCTATCTAGCTCTCTCTTGAAAGCATCCAGAGAACCTGCCTCCACCGTCCTCTGCGGCAGAGAGTTCCACACTCACTACTCTCTGTGAGAAAAAGTGTTTCCTCGTCTCCGTTCTAAATGGCTTACTCCTTATTCTTAAACTGTGGCCCCTGGTTCTGGATTCCCCTAACATCGGGAACATGTTTCCTGCCTCTAGCGTGTCCAAACCCTTAACAATCTTATATGTTTCAATGCGATCCCCTCTCATCCTTCGAAACTCCAGAGTGTACAAGCCCAACTGCTCCATTCTTTCAGCATATGACAGAACCACCATCCCGGGAATTAACCTTAAAACCTACGCTGCATTCCCTCAACATCAAGAATATCCTTCCTCAAATTAGGGGACCAAAATGGTACACAATACTCCATGTGTGGTGTCACTACAATACTCCAGGTGTGGCCTTCAAAGCACTGCAAATAAGGGTCCCATTTTTTAACTGAAAACAGATCAGTGTGTCCATATACCATTATATAAATATATACATACATGAATAAATAAAACTGATAAAGTGCAAATAACAGATAATGGGCTATTAATGTTCAGAGTTTTGTCCGAGCCAAGTTTAATAACCTGATGGCTGTGGGGAAGTAGCTATTCCTCAACCGGTCGTTTGCAGTCCTCAGGCTCCTGTACCTTCTACCTGAAGGCAGCGGGGAGATGAGTGTGTGGCCAGGATGGTGTGGGTCCTTGATAATGCTGCCAGCCTTTTTGAGGCAGCGACTGGGATAGATCCCCTCGATGGAAGGAGGTCAGAGCGATGATGGACTGGGCATATGTTTACTATTTTTTGGTAGTCTTTTCCTCTCCACGGGCGTTCAAGTTGCCGAACCAAGCCACGATGCAACCGGTCAGCAAGCTCACTACTGTGCACCTGTAGAAGTTAGAGAGAGTCCTCCTTGACAGACCGACTCTCTCCGTAATCTTCTCAGGTTTTGTCCCCCTTGGGGACAAACTGTCAACAGATTGAATAGACTTCTTTTATATTGTTAAAAAAAAAGAGAAATAGAGGAAAAAAATGAATTGTCCTTGAATAACTAATTGGGCTTCACACTGTCTCAAAGGTCAATTTAAGTCAGTGGTAGCCCCTGGTCAATGGGTAATTATTCGATGCTAAACCCCTTGACAATCCATCTGACAGTTTTCTCTTCATGTCCAGTCCATTGAGGGGAACTATTGAAACACTGCTACGTGATATGTGGATGTACAAGAACTTGCAGAAACCTCAATGAGACCAAGATAAAGCTTCCACTTGCATCGTCTGGGCTGCACCTCTCTTTACTGGAGAGAAGAATTCGAGTGGGGAAAGCATCAGTTTTATTCAGTGCTATTTTTTTCTCATTTGGTAGGAACATTTTTTTTTACAGAAACCAGTCATTTCCCATTAGCTCTCCATTTAAGTTTCTCCAGTGCAGTCTGGCTTTTTCCTGGAGGTGCCACAACGTAAACATTACCAGCACCCATCTTCACTGTGTCCCACCTTCCCAAAGTCAGTGATGATGCTAGTCGGGCCACACAGCACCTGCAACCTGCATTCGATCCGGACCTCCGATACTCCCTGTGTGCAGTTTGTACACTCTGTCTGCAATACATGTACCTCTTAACGGAAGTAAAGGAGTGTTGACAGTGGCATCACAGGTGGATAGGGTGGTCAAAAAGGCCTTTTTGACATCGGCCTTCATCAGTCAAGCATTACGAAATGGAGGCAGGGAGGTCATGTCGCAGTTGATGCAGGATTTTGGTGAGGCCACTTTAGAGTAAGTGTGTACAGTTTTGGGCACCATGTTAAAGGAAAGATGTTGTCAAGCTGCATAGGGTGCAGATAATATATACCAGGGTGTTGCCACGACTCGAGGGCCAGATCTACAGTTTTAGGAGCGGTTGAGAAGGCTAGGATTCTATTCCATGGAGCGCAGGAGGATGAGGGGTGATATTATGGAGGTGTACAAAATCATGAGAGGAATAGAATGGGTAGATGCAACGTCTCTTGCCCAGCGTAGCGGGGGCATCGAGAAACCAGAGGACATAGGTTTGAAGGTAGAGAGTGGGAATGATTTAATAGGAATCTGAGGGGTAACCTTTTTCACACAAAGGGTGGAAGATGGATGGACAAGCTGCCAGAGGAGGTCATGAGGTAGGTACTATTCGCAACATTAATGTAGAAATATTTGACAGAAATGGGTAGGAGAGGTTTAGAGAGAATGTGGGCACGGCCAATTGCAGGCAAATTGGACTAGTGAAGATGGGACATGTTGGCTGGTGTGGGCATGTTCGGCCAACTGTTTCCACGTGTAAACCTTGTGACTCGGAATCGGCTTCCTCCAGATACGCTGGTTCCTCCAACGTCCTAAGATGTACCTAGTTCCTCAGTTAATTTTGCTAAAACTGTAAACTGCCCCTGGTTTGTAGGTGTGTGGTAGAATGTTGAGAGAGTTGAGGGAATAAGGGGAGAGTCAAATAGGATTACTGTGGGATTGGTATAACAACCGGGTGCCTGGTCGCATGGGCCCCTGGGATGAAAAGCTGTTTTCTGTGCTGTGTGACGCTGTGACTCAGTGGCTGAGTGAATGAACAATCTGCTTGACTGACCCAGTCTCCCCAACATTATATTTGACTAACAAAATAATCAATGCTGTTCACATTGTTTGCTTAGTACATCCCCCACCCCCCACCCATTGGTCTCTTATCTGGGTTTCCTGAAACTCCTTATTATGGAGACTGCATAAAGCCTGACAAGTCCAGAATTCCAACAAGTTGGCATATTTATTTCCAATTATACATGGGGGTGTTCAGAATGTTACCTATCACTTTGTAAAATGGTATGATCCAAGCCATGCTAAGAATTGCCTTTGAACCTAGAGCAATCAATTCCCAACCGCTCATCTGTTTCATAATTGTTGAACATGCTTGTGGCCCATTGCTTCTAGCTCCAGGGAGCTAAAGATCAATAGTTCAGTGACTACTTTAACCAGTGGTGTAAAAACACAAGACAGACTCTGGTTTCGATTGCACTTTCTGTATCTGGTATGTTAAGGTTATTTATTTATTTATCTATCAATCTATATCTATTTATTATGTTTATTTTTATGTATTTTATTTTAAAACCGGGACAGTGCATATTAATAAACATTTACATGTAAATATGCAAGATTAAGCTAAATTTTATAAAAAAATAAAAAAACAACCAGTAGCTAATTTCCATCTTTAGTCCCTTTGCAGGTTGATGTTAAATAAACAAGTTAAACACATCACAACACAATCAAACAATAAGAAAAATAAAATACAAAAAATAACATTAAAGAGTACAATAAACAAACAGGCAAACAATGCTGCTTATGACAGACCAGATAGCGGTGGATTATGAGTGCAGTATTGATTTTCCAGTAACCATGTTTTTAGATGTTTAGTAAATGAGGTAAAGGTTGGCAGATCCTGTATGACGCTTGGTATCGTGTTCCAGGTCTGCCACGCTTGATATGAAAACACTGACATTTATTTACAGCAAATAGAGTGTTCATTGATGCATATTCACTGTGTTAAAATAGCATAGGGAATAAAATTGCATTACACAATTGAATAACATTGTTTTAGTTAGCTGTATGAAGATAGGGGGTCTGGTTCATTGCAACCAGATGGATACACAAAAGATTGCAGGATGCCGGAATCTTGAGCACAGAACAGACTGCTGAAGGACATGGCAGATGATGTTTCAGGTTATGTGTAGGATGGAACTGCAGATGTTGGTTTACATCGAAGATATACACAAAGTGCTGGAATAACTTAGAGGGATAGGAGCATCTTTGGAGAGAAAGAAATGGGTGATGTTTCGGGTCAAGTCTGAAGGTAGGGTCTCAATCCGAAACATCACCGATTCCTTCTCTCGAAGTTGCTGCCTGACTCGCTGAGGTCTGAGTTAATCCAGCATTTTGTGTCCAACTTTAGTGTTTCAGGTTTTCGTCAGTCTGAAGAAACATTGTCAGTCTTGTTCCATCCACAAATACTGCTGTATCCATTGAGATTCCCAGCAGTCTCTTTGTTTCAACCAGATATTTCGGTACACGTCCCCATTGGACAAGTTGGGTGACTATTCGTAACTGTCATTGCTGGCAGAAGCTTAATGAGGGAGCATCAAATATAATTTACAAATTGACTGCAAAGCCTTCAATAGAAATGCAACATGAGAAGGAATACGGTGAGAGGGGAAATATTTAATAGAATGAGGCGTATATTTCTTCATACAAAGGGAGATGGGTGTATGGAGCGTTGCTGCCGGAAGAGGTAGTTGAGGCGGGACCATCGCAAGTTTAAGAAACATTTAGACAGGGATTATGATAGGATAGGGCTTGGGGAAAATGGGCCAAGGTGGGGACTAGTGTAGATATGACATGTTGAGCGGGGCCGTGTTGGCAAGTGGGGCCGAAGGTGTGTTTCCACACTGCATGACTATGACTAATATCAAATGATGCTCCTTTGGAAAAGTGAGAAATAGCTCTGAATAAGAAAGGGAAGGGCAATGCAGGAAACACATTCCAGAGTCAGCGTCAGATGGAAAGTGGCTATTGTCAAGTAATTAGTATCAATGGTTCGAATACCATTAAACTGGTTATAGCTTGTTTGGTTTAGTTTAGTTTAGAGATACCGCGCAGAAACCAAGGCAATTTTTACATTTACCAAGCCAATTAACCTACAAACTGTATATCTTTGGAGTGAGGAGGGAAAACTGAAGATCTCGGAGGGTGGAAAACCCACGCAGGTCACGGGGAGAACAGTACAAACTCCGTACAGACAGCACCCGTAGTCAGGATCAAACCCGGGTCTACGGCGCTGCATTCGCTGTAAGGCAGCAACTCTACCCACTGTGCCACTGTGACCGCTGTGTTGTTGGAACGAGTGGCCAGTTTAAAAGAGGTGTCCCAGTCACATCACCGTACTAGTGCATCCCGGAATATAGGAGGTATTGGTAATGGGCTTTGTTCATTATTGTGTACTGAGATGCAGCGATAACATTTTATCTTGCATGCTATCAGGCCTACATGAGAATAGTGAAACCATACACAAGTACTACAGATATTTTGCAGAGAGAAAAATACGCAGCGTGCAGAATGTGAGTTGCAGCTAAAGAGTAAGATACATTTTTTTAAAACTTGCTGGGGCAGGGTAGGTTGAGATATACTTAGCTTCTGAGAGGCCCATTTTTTCAATAGTATGTTAATAATTGGAAAGAATCTATTCCTGAATCTGATGGATAAGTGCTTTCAAACTTTTGTGTCTTCTGCTCAGGAGGGGAGAGGAGGAGAGAATGAGGAGAGGAGTGAGTGGGCTTCATTGTTAAGAGTAGTTGAGTGATACAGCGTATTAACAGGCCCTTCGACCCAACTTGTCCACACTGGCCAACATGTCCCAGCTACACTGGTCCCAGCTCTCATTCCTTATCCCATTCGCCTACTCCCCATAACCTCTGACACCTGTACTAATCAAGAATATGTTGACTTTGTCAAGGGTTTAGTATTGGCTATTTTCCCAAGGCAGTGTTCAGTGTGGATGGATCGTTGAGATGTTTGGATTGGGTGGGGGGGGGGAGGAGTGGGGGGGGGGGGGGGGGGGGGGGGGGGTGGGGTGGTGACTGCTTAATGTGATGGTTCAATGTGTGTTTGATATTGGGCACTGTATGCAAGTCTGGTTACTTCCTTAATCCATGGCCTTTCAGATATTGTAGATATAAAGCCTGCCAACATGGAGGAGTTGACCGAGGTGATCACAGCAGCAGAATTCCACCCGCACCAGTGTAACTATGTTTTGTGTACAGTGATGCAGTAAAGGAAAACAATCCGACTGTGTGATATGCGTGCATCAGCACTGTGCGACAAGCATTCAAAGCGTAAGTGTCCAGCCTCGTCTCTCACTGCATTGCTTGCTGACGTTTGTGACAATTGTGGACTGCCTTCCTGGATAAGATCTGTCTTGGCTTGCATGCCAATGGGTAACGGCAATGTTGTAATAATTTATTCATAATTGGGCTGGCACGGTAGTGCAGTGGCAGAGTTGCTGCCTTACAGCACCAAAGACCCGAGTTCGATCCTGACTACGGGAGCTGTCTGTATGCAGTTTGTACGTTCTGCCGGTGATCGTGGGTTTTCTCCGGGATCTCCGGTTTCATCCCAGAGACGTACAGGTTTGTAGGTTAATTGGGATGATATAACTGTAAATATTCCCTCTGTGTGTGGTGTTAGGATATGTAGGATGCAGGGGATCACTGGTTGGTGAAGACTTGTTGGGCAGCGGGGCCTGTTTCAGCACTGTATCTCTAAAGTAAACCAGAACAAACTAAAAATTCAACCCAGCAGTGCTCTGCTCTCTCAAACACAACCACACCTGACCAACCTCCCCAGGTTAAAGTGACACAGCAAAGAGCGCTGCTATCCACTAACTTCCCAGCCACAGTCTGATCCTGACCTACCAGCACATGCTGAGTGAAGTCTGCATGTTCTCCCTGTGGCCACTGGGTTTCTAATGCTCTGGTTGTCTTCCATGTTGTGAAAATTATCTGGTTGCTTACACTTGTAAATTGCCGCTGGTGTAGTTTCATGCCAAAGGATCCAAGGAGATTGGTGGGCATGTGAGATTCAATAAGTTGCAATGGTCCAGGAAACTAAGGAGAGAAGGAACAACACTGATGGGATTGGCTTGCTGAGAATGTGGATATACCCAAATTTTCCTAAATGACTGCTGGATCAACATGCCATCAAAGTGAAATTTGTATACAGCAGAAAACAGCAAACTTCACGTTAGGCAGCACATGTACCGAAACAGAGGGATAAATGAACAATTGTCAAGATTACAGTTTATTAGCCCGAGGAAGAAGGGATGGTGTGAAGGAAGCTTCAAAGGGGAGGTAACAGAGTGGGAGGAATGGAGTGATTTAATGAGAAAAGATAGGATGAAAAAACAGATGACAATAGGACAAGAGAAATCAAAGGTGGAAATGAGCAGCAGTCGTATTAACCTAATGACATAGAATTCACTGAAGGCAGATGGTGCATTGCCTCATCAAAACAAAACTGTCTTTCTTTCTCACATGCATTGGGATGTATTTGAGTAGATCCTTCCTGCAGACATAAATGAATCTGGGGTTAAACTTTACACTAATTCAGATCATTTAGTTTATTGTCACGTGTACCCGAGGTACAGAGAAAAGACTTTTGCTGTGCTATCCAGTCACAGAAAGACAAACATGATTACACTCGAGCCATTACAGTGCATAGTAAAGGGATGAGGGAATAATGATTAGTGCAAGGAGACGCCACGCAAAGTCCCGAACAAGGATAGTCTGAGGGTCACCAATGAGGTCGATAAAGTGCCTCTCGACACAGTCGCACATCTGCTGTTTTTGGTAAGATGATTCCAGTAGCCTGATAAGAGCTGGGAAGAAACTGTCCTTGAATCTGGAGGTGTGCGTGTTCACACTTCTATAGTTTACCAGTCATTGCCAGGAAGCAGAAATGGGAACCAGTCCCCTTTGCAATCTTACTGGACAAATCCTGCAGGTTGCTGGGAAACATAGAAAACATAGGAGGAGGAGGCCATTCGGCACTTTGAGCCAGCCGCCATTCATTGTGATCATGTCTGATCATCCCCAATCAATAACACGTGCCTGCCTTCTTTTCTCCCCATATCCCTTAATTCCACTCTCCCCTAGTGCTCTATATAAACTCTCTCTTAATCCCATCCAGTGATTTGGCTTCCACTGCCCTCGTGGCAGGGAATCCCATAAATTCCACATCTCTCTGGATGTAAAACGTTTTTCTTACTCAGTCTTAAATGGCCTCCCCTTATTCTAAGACTGTGGCCCCTGGTTCTGGACTCGCCCAACATTGGAACATTTTCTGATTGGCCGTTCCAGTCCTTTATAATTATTATATGTTTTCTATAAGATGCCCCTCATCCTTCTAACAACTCCAGTGAATACAATGCCTAGTCTTTTCAATCTTTCCTCATAGACAGTCCTGCCATCCCAGGGATCAATCTTGTGAATCCTAACTGCACTGCCTCAATCACAAGGATGTTCCTCCTCAAATTAGGATTTGAGACACAAAAAACTGAGTATCTCAGTGGGACAAGCAGCATCTCTGGAGAGAGGGAATGGGTGATGTTTCGGGTCAAGACCCTTCTTCGGACTAGTCTTCTAGTCTGAAGGTCTCGCCCCTGAAACGGCTCCCTCCTTCTCTCCATGGGATGCTGTCCGACCGCTGAGTTACTCCAGCTTTTTGTCACATCTTCGGTTAAACCTGCATCTCAGTTCCTTCCGACACATAGAGACAACTGGGACATGGGACAGAGGGGAAGAAAAGCACCCAAAAATGTAAAAGTAGGTGCAAAATTGTACCCTTTCACTCCCTTGAACATTAACACAGTGAGCTTTTTCACAAAGGAGATTAAACTTGATAGCTGTTTACCTATCATCTGAATGGCAAGAACAACTGGAAGTCTTAGTGAGAGATAAAATTAATACTGATTGCAGAGTGTTGTGAGTAAAGGGCCTGTCCACGTGGCCGTCAATTCGTGCGCCATTTACAGCGACCTGCTAGCGTGTGGGTAGCCGTGTGGTAGCCGTTGGGTAGCGCGGGACGGTGCACTAGGTGGTGTGGAGGAGTGTGGACTTCGCCCTGCACAAAATCTTCGCGCGTAATCGACCTGTCGTGTAACTGACGGCCCAAGTGGGACACGGGCTAAGACCCTGGTGCAGCGCAACGTCTCACCTCCAACAGCAGCAGAAGCAGGCAAACGATCGTGGAGCTCAGCCTATGGGGGCTCACGGCCGTTGTGGATCCGGATCCACCCCCACTCCTACTTCCAGAGCGGGGCCAAGACAATTGGAGATAGACACTAAAATGCTGGAGTACCTCAGTATCTTCTCAAAATGCTGGAGTTAAGGCAGCATCTCTGGAATTCCTCCCTCCCCCCCCCCCCCCCCCCCCCCCCCCCCCCCCCACTTAAAAAAGATTAGACCCCCCAAATGAACTTTTTAACATACTAAAACAGTTGCAGGCTGGGCAGCCATACTCGACGGCGCCCCCTCTGGGGGGGTGTGTGTGTGTGTGTGTGTGTGTGTGTGTGTGTGTGTGTCAGTCCCAAGAAAAACAAACGATAGCAACAAAAAGAAAAATGCAGTTGCTGGAAGTAGAATATAAAAGCAGAAAGTGCTGGAAATAGAGCAGATCAGTCAACACCTGTGGATAGAGAAACAGAGTTCTCAAGAAGCACTAAGGACTCTTACTTAACTCTATTTCTATATATATATACTAAAATACTTAACTCTATTTCTATCTCTGATGCTGCCTGACTTTATATGCATTATTAGAACTTACTGTTTTTATAAAAAAATTACCACAACCTGTGCAGGAATTAGTTGCTTGTTGATGCTGGTTAGTGCTATTAGTTGTGGCTTTGAGTGTTATGCTCATTGTATATAATCAGGATGATCTTGCGAGGTGCATTTTCCATCCAGATGTCCGCTGTCCTTTCATTTGTGAAGATTACACAGAGCACCTTATATTAATCTGTCCATTCTCTCCATCCTGTTTACTTTATCCTACTTCTCGATGCCCCAGACGTTCTGTACTGTGATGCAATATTAAGGTGTGCTGTATGATGGAATTTTATTGGAAAGCTAAATGCCAATTATATCAGATTCTTAACTCTAAAAATTCAGGAGATTTGCGTCTAGGTCTTCCCAGATCTCTCTCAGCTCCCCTACCACCATCACACCCTGAACTTCACCACACCCCAAGCTAATTGTGTGACATACTGCAGCAACCAAGCCTCCAACCCGATATGCCCCATCCCAGTCAACACTGTCCCCGTTCAAACTCGCACACTCTTCACCTCGCTTGACTCTCTGACCCCAACAAACCTCACAGACTCTCTTCACCAAGGTCTGACTGTCAAATGCAATAAATAACTGTGTGCCCTCAGCTCCATAAACATTGGGTGAGCTTGGGTCTGTTTAATACAACTTTCCTGGGAAAACCTGTAGACCATGAAATTTACTCTATTATTAAATTTTCAGCCAACTTGGTTCTGCTTGCACTGTGCTGACTGGTAACCAGTATGATTCTTTAGAACAGAGGTAAATAGAAGCAGGAATGGGCTACTCAGCCTTTCAGGCCTGCCTTGACATTCAATATCATCACAGCAGATCTATGCTGGACTTATCTCCTCGTCTGTGTCAGTTCCTCATAACTCTCAATTCTTCAATTCTTCAAATATTTATGCATCTCCACCTGAACTACATCTAATTGTGTGACCTCCCACATTCAAGGGTATAGAATTCCACACATTTACCATCCTCTGAGAGAAAACATATTATGTACCTCAATTTAAAATGACTGGCCCCATTTCTTATAGTTATGTCCTTTTGTGACGCGCCCACCAGTTGAAACATCTCAACATCGACCATGTCAACCCCCTAGGATATTGTTTGTGTGAATAGAAGTCACTCCTCATTCTTCTAAATTCCCAGGAATAGAGATCCAAACCATCTGTCTTCTGTTGATTAGACAAGCAGGAGTTAGCCTGGTGAATCTTCTTTGGAATGCCTTCAATGCAGTCCAGTTTAGATTAGTTTAGTTTTGAGATACAGTGCAGAAACAGGCTCATTGGCCCACTGGGTCCACATTGTCCAGCGATCCCCGCACATGAATACTATCCTACACACACTAGAGTCAATTTACATGTACACCAAGCCAATTAACCTACAAACCTGTACATCTTTGGAGTGTCAGGGGTTATGGGGAGAAGGCAGGAGACTGAGGTTAGGAGGGAGAGATAGGTCAGCCTTGTTTGAATGGCGGAGTAGACTCGATGGGCTGAATGGCCTTATTCTGCTTCTATTACTTATGACATGAGTGTGGGAGGAAACCGAAGATCTTTGAGAAACCCATGCTACAAGGCAGTAGCTCTACCGCTAACCACTGTGCCGCCAGTCATATCCCTTTTTAGCTCAAGCTCCTCATAATCCCTCAGCAGAACCTCCTTCCCAATCCCTACCTAGATTGTTAGCGGTGGAGAAGCTTGTGTGGCCCTGAGATCCTGAGAGCGATGCCGTCTGGAGCTATGCTCCTGGTGGGGCCACCCATGGTGGTAAGGTCAAGGGGGAGGTCTCTGACAAAGAGCAATCCAACCAAGACCTCAACGGTGGAACAGGCGGAGGACGATGGCTGACCTTAGTGGAGCGTCACAATGACTGGGAAGGCAGATGAAGGCTGCAGCAGAAAAGGGTCTCCGGTCGTCATGGATTCCATGCCACTGGATCCTGACCCAGATCTGTCAAGAACTGTGGGGTGGCTGTCTGTGCACCAGTCTCCCCACGTTAAACAAAGTCATGCACAGGCGTCCTCCCTAAACAAGTCATTCATACACGTTTCGAGTGACCACCGATGATGATGGAACACCACGAAACTGTCTTCCTCCCGCAATCCACACATGCTTGTGAATTTGACTGCCTGTCCATCCTTCTGCCTCTTTCACTTGTAGTTTAGACCTGAGCTGAACAAATTGATTAATTATGGTAATTATATATTGCTTCAACCTGTTCAGTGCCACCCCCCCCCCCCTGAGTATACTCGGCTCATGGCCAGTAGTGAACAAATCTTTACAGTGAGCAGGTTAACTTTGTCGCACCTTACTGCCCCACACTATGGAAGCACAAGTAAGTAAGTAAGTAACTTTATTGGCCAAGTATTCACATACAAGGAATTTGCCTTGGTGCTCCACCCACAAGTAACAACATGACATACAGTGACAGTTACGAATGAGTCAGAAAACACTAAACATTAATAATAATAAAACATTAATGATAAAACACCATTAATCAAGCATGTGACTGCAGATGCTGGAATCTTGAGCATAAAGCAAAATTTATCTGTGGAGGCAATGGACAGACAACGTTTAAGGTTGTCTTTTCTTTACTTTACAGCCTGTCTGACCATTTCCCACCACAGATGCTGCCTGGCCAGTTGAGTTCCTCCAGCAGTTTATTTTTGCTCTGCTCCATGCAAAGATCTTTCAAAATGTCCAATTTCACCTCAGTGAAGGACCACAGACCTTTCCCCAGCTCTCAATGCACCTTCAATACTCATTTATTCAGCCTGGTTTATTTGTAATATCCTGCCCTCCCCCGTATCACAGTAGGGTTAGACCTAATTATCAATAATTGTCCATTAGTACTTTTCCTCTTTCATCAGTGACGGTGAGCAATCATAATTTCTAGTGCCTCTTCAAGCATGCTTGATAGAGATACCAGTATATGAATGGTGCAACTTATTATATTGATAATACATTTCAGGAATAAGTGTAATATTGAAAGTGTAGAATGCGCGTCAGGTGCAAGGCTTGGAATATATTCTACCCCCAGATGTTTGGAATATATTTGATGAAATGTTTTGTTTTCATTTGAAGATAAATTGCATGGTGACAGTTGTGGCTATTGCAATGAGATTTTGCTTTGTTGAATGCAGAGGCTGAAAGAAACAGTGGAAACAGATTTACATTTTGCAAAGGAAATGTAATAAATGCCTAAAGGAAAAAATGCAGGGGTCTGGGGAGACAGCAGAGCAGTGTAATTCAGTTCATCGCTTTCTTGACTGGTATGATGTACTCAATACTATTTTATAGGATCCATTATTGTATCACTAAGGCTCTTTGCTTTGTACACAATTTATCCCCCAATAAACATGATTATGCTCTATAATTTCTAAGAGCGTTAATATGCCATAAGGAATTCATTAAAACATTTAAGTACATGACAAAACAAGAAATTGTATTAGCTGATAAATTACCTCTATTGAAACTGAGCACACAGTGATCTGTGATTTTACTTCGGAGTCACGTGAGTGACTACGTGAAGAAGAGCCCGCCTCACGCTGGTAACGGCATGACGTCGACGCTGACGGCAGAAGGTGGAGCTGCAGTAAGGAGCAGCTCCTCGCAGCGGTCGGAACGGCCCGCAGGTAAGAACAGTAAAGTTGGGATTTTCTTAGCGGGCGCTGGGTAGGTCCAGCAGTATAGGAAATATATTAAATCAGGTCAGAGTCATAGTGCTGGATAAGCACAGATGATCAAGTAAACTTATATTCGCGGGTTAAATGCTTCCTGGGGTGAAAAAATAAATATACGGGAAAGCTAGTGCGGAGCCGGTTTCCGATACCGGTGGCCGCAGATATACCCGTTAGCGAATTAGTTTACAAAATGATAACCACGGAGAGAAATGCTCCCGAATATGAAAAATGGAAAATAAAATAAAATAAAAAATCTGAGAGGCCCGTGGTTCTGATGACTCTGACATTGAAAAGTCCTCCAGATAAGTAAACTATGTGGAAACTGATTATGGAGCATATGGAGAAAGTTCTCCAAATAATTATGAGACTAGGGTCAAAGTACCCTGAAGGTTCCTAAAATTAGCCCTGAGGGGTTTAATTATTCTGAATATGGCCATGGGCCTAATTGGAAGTTGGAACTCCGGACCCAGGATTTGGGCCGGAAGAAGTCTCATGGGATGAAATCCCAATTGATTTTAGGGCTGCAGAAGGCAGACCCTGTTGATGGTGATTTGCATTTTGAAAGCACACCACAAAATAAAAATAAAATAAAATGAAAAAATATGAAAAGAGGCCAAAGATGCCTGGAATAGCAAAAGGTTTTGCTATATATGAAGGAAGTGGTGAGGCTATGGAAGAAATCCTAGCTGCCAACATATATATATGGTTATCTCACCAACTTCATGATTTTGTGATGATTGAAATATTAAAATTGCACAGCACAGGAAATTGTGCCTCATTGGAAGAGCCTACGGTTTATCCGTTAATATGGGCATCCATGACTCCAAATATGAGAGCGTCAAATAGTGAGGTTTAAAAATCCTCACAAATTATTCTGCTGCTATTATGGCTTTGGGCAGATGAAAGGAAAACATAAAATAAAGACGCTATTGTGCAATTCTTTCTATGAAATTTTATATAATATAAATGGCTATTTGGCCCATTTTTCACCCAAGGTTGCATACCTGTGTCGAGCAAGTGGTGTTTAAGCTCTTGGTTATCTGTTTGGTATAATCTGCCTAACTTATTGAAATTGGATGAAAAGCTAAATATTTTAGCTGCATGAAACCTTCGTCTTTGGACGAAAAGGTATTTTTCGCCCAGAAGGGGATTTGATATTGGAAATAGAGGCAGAAATATGTCAAGGAAGTTTTATTGTATTGCACAACCAAATACTTACCCGAATTCAGGGGATAAGGAGACCACCACGCTCATATGCAGAGGAATTAAAGACTTGTTCCCTGCTTAAAGAAACTGCGGATTAATCTCCACTTAGAGGGAGATTACAAAAAGTTTATTAAGACTGGCTTACTATTATTTTTGATCAGTATATTACGAGCAGTTTCATTAACTACTATTACTTTTAAAAAAAAAGAGGTTAATCCTCCTGTACAGAATAAACCTGCTTATGTTTCATGTTTTCTGCAATTGAAAAAGCAGAGATTTATGTTCACATTGCCTAATTATCTGGAAAAGAGGTAATGGAAAAGATTTTGAACACAAGCATAAATTTGTCTTTAATGTTAGAAGGCATTACAGATGATGGTTGCAGAAGTATTCTGGACCTTACAGGTCTAAATAAGTTTGTAAAATACAAACATGTTCAAATGGAGTCATTGAATACTGCAAAATATTTAATTCAGCAGGTTGTTATATGGCTAAGATTGATGAAAAGACGCCTATTATTCTGTACCTATGCATCAGGTTTTCGTAGTACTTAAATTTTAATTGGTTGTGACAATTATGGCAGTTAAGCTTTGCCAAATGGACTGAGTTCAGCTTTTTACTCTTTACGAAACTGTTGAAACCAGTTTAGCTCAATTAGAGCACAAAATGCACATCGTTATGGCTTATCTCAATGACATTCTGGTCATTAGTGATTATCAGGAGTCAGCTGAGGACTCAGTTTCAGTTACTAAAGCTTTGTGGTAAGCTAAGGTTCTTAATTCATCTAATTAAGCCCCAGCTGCAGCCAGCACAAACAATTTACTTTTGGGGTTTGTAATTAACTCAGTGACTATGTTAATACCTTTACCAACAGTTAAAGTCGATGATATTTTGGTAACTTATCATTATCTCATTCAAAACCTTATCCTTCCATCCGAGAAATGGTGACAACCATTGGTGAACTGCTAGCAGCATTTCCTGCAGTAGAATTTGGTTCATTACATTTATTGATATCTTCGAAGGTACAAGATACAAGCTCTCAAAGAGAAGGCAGGCCATTTGACAGGCCTATGTAATTAACAAAAGAAGCTGTATTGGAATTTACAATGGTGGGTTAAAAAAGGAAAATGTCCCACAAGCTGCTAATAAATATTATGATTAAACAGCCTGAAATGGTTTACATACAGATGCTAGTGCTCTCGGATGGGGGCCACAGATTTATCCTCCAGTTGTGGAGGTAGATGGAAAACTGAAGAACAAGTGTTTCTCCAAGAGTATGGTATTAACTATTGGGAGTTATTGGGGGCCTTTTATGGGGCTTAAAGCATATTGTTGTGCTAAACAAGGTCTGCATGTGTTAATACAATTACACAATAAAACAGCTGTGGTTTACATTAATCACATGGGGAGAGTTGGATCAGTATCATGTGATTGTCTGGTCAATGAGATATGGCAATGGTGTATTGGTCGGCAGATATGGATTGCAGTAAGCTATACTCCAGGTAAAGACAATGTGGTAGCAGATGAAAGGTCCAGGATTTTTAAAGATAATACGAAATGGATGTTTAAGCCACCAATATTTAAGAATATTGTTCGACGATTTGGGTTGCCCAGAAATTGATTTGTTTGCATCCAGGCTTAATCATCACTTGCCTCATTATGTGTCTTGGGAACACGATCCGGACGCAGTTGCAGTAGATGCATTTTTTATTACACTGGGGAAAAAGGTTCTTTTATGCTTTTCCACCATTTGCTCTGATCCAGAGATGCTTGAAAAAATAGAGCAAGATTCAGCTTCCGGATTGTTGGTAGTGCCAAATTGGCCAACTCAACCTTGGTTCCCAGTTATGCTGAATATGATTAAAGAACCGTATATGCAGATTCTTAACTGTAGTGATATCTTGACTAATCCAGTAACAAATGAAGATTACCCATTATATGCATATATGAAATTGTTAATCTGCAGGTTTTGACCAGACCACTACAGGAACTGGGATTGTCGGACCAAACTTGACAGTTATTGGCACATCATGGCGAGATAGCACACAGAAACAATATATGACACATATTAAGAAATAGGAAGAATTTTGCACACAGTCAAAATATTTCTGATGATTATGTGAATGTTACTCATGTTTTGGAATTCCTTGCCAATTTGCGTTTTTGGCCAACATTTAAGTTACAGTGCCATTAACACTGCACGCAGTGCCTTGTCGTCCTATTTAGGACTTATGACTGGTGAGAAATCAATTGGGTCGCATCCATTAATATCACGATTCATGAAAGGAATTTTTCACATGAATCCGCCAAAACCTAGATATACAGAGATTTGGGATGTGAGCATAGTACTTGCTCTACTTAGAGAATGGACGCCAATTGAAGGGTTGTCATTGGATAGGTTAACATTGAAATTGGTCATGTTAATGTCACTGGTCTCAGCCCAAAGAGTGCAAACTTTACAAATGTTGCGTTTAGACTGTATGCATGTGACTACAGATAACGTTGTATTTCTATGTTTACGATCTGATCAAACAAAGTAGACCAGGGAGATCTGGAACAAAGGTAACCTTTCAAGCTTTTCATATTGAGCTTGCTTTGTGTGTGGTTAGACATTTGAACCAATGTATTAAAGTGACGGACACTTTTCGAGGAAACGAAAAGACATTGCTGCTTACGCACAAAAAGCCACACACAAAAAGCTTCAGTTCAAACTATCTCAAAATGGTTGAAACAGGTGTTGGTTTTAGCGGGAGTAGACACTGATGTCTTCAAATCTCACTCCACCAGGGCGGCAGCTACGTCCGCGGCGAAGGGGCGGGACGTACCTCTCGAGCATATTTTTAAAAATCGCAGGGTGGAGTAAAGAAGAAACTTTTTCAAAGTTCTACAACAAACCTGTTCACACTATGACAAGCTTTGGACACGCGGTGTTGGGAGCACTATAATCACCTGCTTTGTTTGCTATTAATTGCTATAATCAGTTGTGTAGTCACTGATATCTTTTGTCACTTGTAATCATTTTTTCCCTCAAATATAAGGAGGGTATTATATGGTCTTTCAGCCATTAAAAAACTTAATTATGAAAAGATCTAACATTTGTGTGCTTTCTCATGTATGTGTTTACTTAGCCGGACTGTCGTACGGATTAATTCTACGACATAAAAAACACAGAAAGCTTTAAAACTCTTCACGTAGTCACTCACGTGACTCCGAAGTAAAATAGTAAGATTAAACGAGAACTCACCTGTTCGAAGTTTGATCGTTTATTTTACGAGGAGTTACGATGAGGGATTACGTGCCCTCCACTCCCACCCTCGTAAAATAAATGATCAAATGGTGGTTCTAAGTCTTTTTATGAGCCTTACTATGTTACTCCGGCTTTGGTGTTCTGTGTTTTTCATGCCGTTGCTTTGAAGTATGCCGTTACCAGCGTGAGGCGGGCTCTTCTTCACGTAATCCCTCATCGTAACTCCTCGTAAAATAACGATCAAACTTCGAACAGGTGAGTTCTCGTTTAATCTTACTATTATACAGGGGTGGCAGTATAAAAGGAGATGTTCTCAACAGAGGGAGCAGTCACTGCTAGTCCCCAGTCATGGCCCACATTCATTAGGGAGCGGTCCTGAACTCCACACCTCAGTGCTCAGCATTGGCTCGACTCATCCCAACCCTGGAAGACAGCCTCCCCAGTGCGAGCCATGGATGTGGTGGGAGCATACCCACAAAGTGTGGGAACAATGGTGTCAAGTTGGGAAAAGGGGAAGTACAACGGGATCTGGGGGTCATTGTACATCATTCTATGAAAGTAAGCATGCAGGTACAACAGGCAGTGAAGAAAGCGAATGGCATGTTGGCTTTTATAACAAGAGGAATCGAATATATGAGCAAAGAGGTCCTTCTGCAGTTGTACAGAGCACCAGTGAGACCACACCTGGAGTATTGTGTGCAGTTTTGGTCCCCTAATTTGAGGAAGGACATTCTTGCTATTGAGGGAGTGCAGTGTAGGTTTACTAGGTTAATTCCTGGGATGGCGGGACTGTCATATGCTGAGAGAATGGAGCAGCTGGGCTTGTACACTCTGGAGTTTAGAAGGATGAGAGGATATCTCATTGAAACATATAAGATTGTTAAGGGCCTGGACACACTAGAGGCAGGAAACATGTTCCTGATGTTGGGCAGTCCAGAATCAGGGGCCACAGTTTAAGAATAAGGAGTAAGCCATTTAGAACTGAGACGAGGAAACACTTTTTCTCACAGAGAGTGGTGAGTCTGTGGAATTCTCTGCCTCAGAGGGTGGTGGAGGCAAGTTCTCTGGATGCTTTCAAGAGAGGGCTAGATAGGGCTCTTAAAAATAACGGAGACAGGGGATATGGGGAGAAGGCAGGAACGGGGTACTGATTGGGGATGATCAGCCATGATCACAGTGAAAGGCGGTGCTGGCTCGAAGGGCCGAATGGCCTACTCCTGCACCTATTGTCTATTGTCTATACCAGGATTGCAGCACGAAGGTGCACAGAACGAAGGGTGGTTTTTTATAATGCACAGCAGGGTATATAGCTTGCGTAACTCAGTGGATCAGACAGCATCTCTGGAGAAAAGGAATAGGTGATGTTTCGGTTCGAGACCCTCCTTTGTCTGAAGAAGAGTCTCAACCCAAAATGCTGTCTGACCCGCTGAGTCACTCCACATCTTTGGGTCTATCTATGGTTTAAAACAGCATCTACAGTTTCTTCCTACATATCTAGCTTGAGTGTTTGGACTGGAAGACCAAGAGTATTGTAGTAGGCCAGCTCTCTGCAGGATAGCATTAAACAGGCTACCAGAATAGACCAGCAGACCACCTTCGCTCGGTCCTCCTGAACCAACCTGATCTCCCGGTTGCTGGACACTTTAATTCTCCTTCCCATTCCTATACAGACCTTTCTGTCCTAGGTCTCCTCCATTGTCAGAGTGAGGCTAAATGCAAATTGGTGGAGCAGCATCTCATATTTCGCTTAGGCAGCCCAATGGTATGATTGATTTATCTCACTTCAAGTAACCCCGGCATTCCCTCTCTCCCTATCCCTCCCCCACCCAAGTCACACCATTGAAACATAGAAACATAGACCATAGGTGCAGGAGTAGGCCTTTCGGCCCTTCGAGCCAGCACCACCATTCAATATGATCATGGCTGATCATCCAAGCAGGCCACCAGTCATCGTGGCTATTCCTCCAGGTCAAGGATGATGGTCTACGTTCTGTTGTTTTTATGGACTCTCAGGTGGTTTATGAGGCCAATCCTGGTTTTGAAAGTTCTTCGGCAATCAGGACAGGTAATTCCAGATGGCAGATCGGGCTTTGGTTGTTGCTGCCTCTCTTTCCGTTTTCTTCTCTTTTCGTCTAATTCTGTGCATCTCTTGGCTTCAAAGGTCGCTGTTCCTTCATGGACGATGGTTCGCCAGAGTTTCCTGTCCTTGGCATTGGTTTCCCAATTGTCGATGTCGATTCCACATTTCTTCACGCTGGCTTTTAAGGCGTTTTTGAATCTCTTCTTTTATCCGCCTCTTTTACATTTCCGACTTTAAGCTGGGAGTCGAAGGTTTGCTTTGGTAGACGCTCGTCTTCCATCCAAACAACATGACCCACCCATCTTAGTTGGTTCTTGATGACGAAGGCTTCGATGCTAGGTGTTTTCGCTTCACTCATTACGCTGATGAGGCCACCATTATAGACCAGCAGATCACCTTTGCTCAGTCCTCCTAAACCAACCTGTTCAGTACCCTGTTCTGGCCTTTACCCCATATCCCTTTGATTCTAGACTGGGTACTGAGTAATGAGGAAGGGTTATTATTGTGCGTGGCCCCTTGGGCAAGAGTGACCATAATATGGTTGAGTTCTTCATTAGGATGGAGAGTGACATTTTTAATTCAGAAACAAGGGTTCTGAACTTAAAGAAAGGTAACTTTGAGGGTATGAGTCGTGAATTGGCCAAGATAGACTGGCAAGTGATTCTTAAAGGGTTGACGGTGGATATGCAATGGAAGGCATTTAAAGACTGCATGGATGAACTACAACAATTGTTCATCCCAGTTTGGCAAAATAATACATCAGGGAAGGTAGTGGATAACAAGGGAAATCAAGGATAGTATCAAAACAAAAGATGAAGCATACAAATTAGCCAGAAAATGCAGCCTACCAGAGGACTGGGAGAAATTCAGAGTCCAGCAGAGGAGGACAAAGTGCTTAATTAGGAAAGGGAAAATAGATTATGAAAGAAAACTGGCACGGAACATAAAAACGGACTGCAAAAGTTTTTATAGATATGTGAAGAGAAAAAGGTTAGTTAAAACAAATGTAGGTCCCTTGCAGTCAGAAACTTGTGAATTGATCATGGGGAACAAGTACATGGCAGGCCAATTGAATAACTACTTTGGTTCTGTCTTCACTAAGGAAGACATAAATAATCTGCCGGAAATAGCAGGGGACCGGGGGTCAAATGATATGGAGGAACTGAGTGAAATCCAGGTTAGCCGGGAAGTGGTGTTAAGTAAATTGAGTGGATTACAGGCTGATAAATCCCCAGGGCCAGATAGGCTGCATCCCAGAGTACTTAAGGAAGTAGCCCCAGAAATAGTGGATGCATTAGTGATAATTTTTCAAAACTCTTTAGATTCTGGAGTAGTTCCTGAGGATTGGAAGGTAGCTAATGTAACCCCACTTTTTAAAAAGGGAGGGAGAGAGAAAACGGGGAATTACAGACCAATTAGTCTAACATCGGTAGTGGGGAAAATGCTAGTTATTAAAGATAGGATAGCAGCACATTTGGAAAGCGGTGAAATCATTGGACAAAATCAGCATGGATTTATGAAAGGTACATCATGTCTGACGAATCTTATAGAATTTTTTGAGGATGTAACTATTAGAGTGGATAAGGTGGGAATTTTGTATGTGTAATATCTGGACTTTCAGAAGGCTTTCGACAAGGTCCCACATAAGAGATTTGCATACAAACTTAAAGCACACAGTATTGGGGGTTCAGTATTGATGTGAATAGAGAACTGGCTGGCAAACAGGAAGCAATGAGTAATACTCCCAATACTGTGCGCTAATTTTGCACACCAATCTCTTGTGTGGGACCTCGTCAAAGTATTTTTGAAAGTCCAGATACACCACATCCACTGGCTCTCCCTTATCCATTTTATTTGTTACATCCTCAAAAAATTCCAAAAGATTAGTCAAGCATGATTTCCCCTTCATAAATCCATGCTGGCTTTGACCGATCCTGTCACCACTTTCCAAATGCGCTACTATAACATCTTTAATAATTGACTCCAACATCTTCCCCACTACCGATGTAGGCTACCTGGTCTGTAATTCCCCGTTTTCTCTCTCCCGCTTTTCTTAAAAATTGGGGTTACATTGGCCACCCTCCCGTCCACAGGAACTGATCCAGAGTCGAGAGAACATTGGAAAATGATCACCAATGTATCCACCATTTCTAGGGCCGCGTCCTTGAGTACTCTGGGACGCAGACCATCAGGCCCTGGGGATTTATCTGCCTTCAGTCCCAACAGTTTGCTTAACACCATTTTCTGACTAATGTGGATTCCCTTCAGTTCTTCCCTCCTACTAGATCCTCGGTCCCCGAGTATTTCCAGGAGATTGTTCGTGTCTTTCTTAGTGAAGACAAAACCAAAGTACTCCTTTAATTTTTCTGCCATTTCCTTGTTTCCCATTATAAATTCTCCTTTAAATTCACCAGCTTCTCGTTTTCACCCAACATACAGCTAACAATGGGCCTGTTTCATTTGTCATTGTTACCTTTTTGCATATCTTTCATTCATTGTTATTTATCTCACTACATCATCGTATAGATCTCTCGTTTCCCTAACTAATTATCCCTCACTAGTCTGAAGATGGGTCTCGACCCGAAACATCACCACCCATTCCTTCTCTCCAGAGATGCTGCCAGTCCTGCTGAGTTACTCCAGCAATTTGTATCTATCTACCAGTATACTTACCTCAACATCAAGGATTTAACTGTGTATTTCAACCCACAGATAAAATAGTTAATCTTATAATGTACCACCAATTTGTAGTATAACTCTGTTTATGAATACTCATTATTACACAGAATTTCTAGCGGGGAAATATACAGATATTTATCTTTCCGCAATATTTCTAACATTTCATCTAATGATGACAAGATTTATTTTGCACATTTCTCACTCTTCCACTTCCTTTATTTCAAAACGCTTCATTGATAAAAATATATACTTGTCAATATATAAGTATATATATTTAACTTTATATTTGTGATCTCATCAAGTCACTGTATTAATTCTGCCATAAATCCAATACATTTTGTTGAAAAAGCACCCGCACCATTCATGTGGCTTCTAAACAAAAGGTGCTTAAAATGTTGACACGAGGTACTGCAGATGCTGCAATCTTGATAAAGAAACAATTGCTGGAGGAACATAGTGGGCCAGGCAGGAACCGTGGAGGGAAATGGAGAGATGACATTTGGGGTTGGGACCTGTCGTAGACAATAGACAATAGACAATAGGTGCAGGAGGAGGCCATTGGCCCTTCGAGCCAGCACCGCCATTCAATGTGATCATGGCTGATCATCCCCAATCAGTACCCCGTTCCTGCCTTCTCTCCACATCCCCTGACTCCACTATTTTTAAGAGCCCTATCTAACTCTCTCTTGAAAGCATCCAGAGAACCTGCCCTCTGAGACAGAGAATTCCACAGACTCACCACTCTCTGTGAGAAAAAGTGTTTCCACATCTCAGTTCTAAATGGCTTACTCCTTATTCTTAAACTGTGGCCCCTGGTTTTCATTCCTGAAACATCATCTCCCCATATTCCTCCACAAATGCTGGCTGGCCCGCTGAGTTCCTCCGTCAGTTTGTTTTTTGCTTGCCCTTCAAGTGTCTGTACGGCTGTTACACACCACCCTATCACTCAGGGTCCAGTGGTGGCAAGACCTTACATCGCAGTCATTGCAATGGCTGCACCAAGCTTCAGTGTGTCCTTCAGCATAAACCCCTACTTCCTGGGCTGTGCCAGTTGGCAGCCTTTCCTTGTGGGCATCCCATTATACAGAACTCTAATTAGGACAAAAATGCGTCTTTCACTGAGTTTATGATCTTCTAGCACCTATGGATGTCTATATTGGTGTGCATCCCTCGGAGGAGCTCAGAGATCAGTGAGTCCTCTGTTATGCATCGACTCAAGGCAAACCTCAACAAGATCCCATGCATCTACTTCCAGACCTCCTCAGCATGTGCACGGTTGACAAAGAGATGCTTGATCATTTCATCCAAACACGGCATGGCATTCGGAGTGAGATTCCCAACTACGCACATCAGATCTGACCAAGTAGGCCTTCCCCCTTAAAAAAAAATCAAAAATAATCTTTATACATAAAAAATATATACAAAACACAAAAGGCTCATTTACGTTCATAACATGTTTGTAGTGTTATCCCTCTTCTGCTTTATTCCCTAATCATGTATCTCTACACTGTAAATAGCTCGATTGCAATCGTGTATTGTCTTTCTCCTGACTGGTTAGCACGCAACAAAGGCTTTTCACATAACCTCGGTATTTGTGTTAGTAAACTAAAATGAACTAACTAACTAACTAACTATGCTTATCTAGCTTGTACTAGGAATTAATGGGTTCACTGTCCCCAATCTAACCTTTTATATTTTGTTATTGATGGATGCAGTTTTACAAATAGGTTCTTGCATTTACTGGGGTACACAAAAGGCTGGAGAAACTCAGCGGGTGCAGCAGCATCTAAGGAGCGAAGGAGATAGGCGACGTTTCGAGTCGAGACCCTTCTTCAGACTGGTCAGGGATCAGGGAAACGAGATATATAGACGGTGATGTGGAGAGATAAAGAACAATGAATGAAAGATATGCAAAAAAGTATTGATGATAAAGGGAACAAGCCATTGTAAGCTGTTTGTGGTGTGAAAATGAGAAGCTGGTGCGACTAGGGTGGGGGAGGGAGAGAGAGAGAGAGGGAATGCCAGGGCCCGAGGGCTGAGGGAGAGGTGGGAAGGGGAGGAGACAGCAAGGGTTAACAGAATTGAGAAAATTCAATGTTCAAGCCCAAAGGATGCAGACTCCCCAAGCGGAATATGAGGTGCTGTTCCTCCAACTTGCAGTGTTGCTCACTCTGGCTGTGGAGGAGGCCCAGGACCGAGAGGTCGGATACGGAATGGGAGGGGGAGTTGAAGTGCTGAGCCACCGAGAGGTCGGGTTGGTTAATGCGGACCGAGCGGAGGTGTTCGGCGAAACGATCGCCAAGCCTCCGCTTGGTTTCACCGATATAGATCATCTGGCATCTGGAGCAGCGGATGCAGTAGATGAGGTTGGAGGAGGTGCAGGTGAACCTCTGTCGGACCTGGAAGAACTGCTTGGGTCCCTGAAAGGAGTGGAGGGGGGAGGTGAAGGGACAAGTGTTGCATCTCTTGCGGTTGCAAGGGAAAGTGCCCGGGGAAGGGTTAGAGCAGGAGGAAAGGGAAGAATTGACAAGGGAGTTGCGGAGGGAGCGGTCTTTGCGGAAGGCAGACAGGGGGAGGATTGGAAGATGTGGTGAGTGGAGGGGTCACGTTGGAGGTGTCGAAACTGGCGGAGGACTATGTGTTGTATTTGCCTGCTGGTGGGGTGAAAGGTGAGGACCAGGGGGACTCTGCCCTTGTTGCGAATGGGGGAATGGGGAGCGAGGGCAGTGTTGCGGGGTATGGAAGAGACCCTGGTGCGAGCCTCATCTATAGTGGGGGAGGGGAATCCCTGTTCTCTGAAGAGTCCATTTGTGATGACCTGGTGTGGAACACCTCATCCTGAGAGCAGATGCGGCGTAGACGGAGGAATTGGGAATAGGGGATGGAGTCCTTACAGGAAGCAGGGTGGGAGGAAGAGTAGTCCAGGTAGCTGTGGGAGTCAGTTGGTTTGTAGTGGATGTCGGTCAGGAGTGTATCACCTGCAATGGAGATGGTGAGGTCAAGGAATGGTAGGGAAATGTCGGAAATGGTCCAAGTGTATTTGAGTGCCGGATGTAAGTTGGTGGTGAAATGGATGAAGTCAGTCAGTTGTGTGTGGGTGCAGGAGGTGACAACAAAGCGTCGTCGATGTAACGGAGGTAGAGATCCCCGACCTCTTGTTGGGTACGTCGAACAATCCTTGTTCTTGGCGTACCAGGGCCGCATCCCCGACCTCTACCTCCGTTACATCGACGACTGCTTTGGTGTCACCTCCTGCACCCACACACAACTGACTGACTCCATCCATTTCACCACCAACTTCCATCCGGCACTCAAATACACTTGGACCATTTCCGACATTTCCCTACCATTCCTTGACCTCACCATCTCCATTGCAGGTGATACACTCCTGACCGACATCCACTACAAACCAACTGACTCCCACAGCTACCTGGATTACTCTTCCTCCCACCCTGCTTCCTGTAAGGACTCCATCCCCTTTTCCCAATTCCTCCGCCTACGCCGCATCTGCTCCCAGGATGAGGTGTTCCACACCAGGTCATCACAAATGGCCTCATTCTTCAGAGAACGGGGATTCCCCTCCCCCACTATAGATGAGGCTCGCACCAGGGTCTCCTCCATACCCCGCAACACTGCCCTCTCTCCCCATTCCCCCATTCGCAAACAGGGCAGAGTCCCCCTGGTCCTCACCTTTCACCGCACCAGCCGGCAAATACAACACATAGTCCTCCGCCAGTTTCGCCACCTCCAACGTGACCCCTCCACTCGCCACATCTTCCCATCTCCCCCCTGTCTGCCTTCCGCAAAGACCGCTCCCTCCGCAACTCCCTTGTCAATTCTTCCCTTCCCTCCCGCTCTACTCCTTCCCCGGGCACTTTCCCTTGCAACCGCAAGAAATGCAACACTTGTCCCTTCACCTCCCCCCTCCACTCCTTTCAGGGACCCAAGCAGTCCTTCCAGGTCTGACAGAGGTTCACCTGCACCTCCTCCAACCTCATCTACTGCATCCGCTGCTCCAGATGCCAGATGATCTATATCGGTGAGACCAAGCGGAGGCTTAGCAATCGTTTCGCCGAACACCTCCGCTCGGTCCGCATTAACCAACCCGACCTCCCGGTGGCTTTGCACTTCAACTCCCCCTCCCATTCCGTATCCGACCTCTCGGTCCTGGGCCTCCTCCACAGCCAGAGTGAGCAACACCGCAAGTTGGAGGAACAGCACCTCATATTCCGCTTGGGGAGTCTGCATCCTTTGGGCTTGAACATTGAATTTTCTCAATTCTGTTAACCCTTGCTGTCTCCTCCCCTTCCCACCTCTCCCTCAGCCCTCGGGCCCTGGCATTCCCTCTCTCTCTATCTCCCTCCCCCACCCTAGTCGCACCAGCTTCTCATTTACACACCACAAACAGCTTACAATGGATTGTTCCCTTTATCATCGATACTTTTTTGCATATCTTTCATTCATTGTTCTTTGTCTCTCCACATCACCGTCTATATCTCTCGTTTCCCTGATCCCTGACCAGTCTGAAGAAGGGTCTCGACCCGAAACGTCGCCTATCTCCTTCGCTCCTTAGATGCTGTTGCACCCGCTGAGTTTCTCCAGCTTTTTGTGTACCCCTAACCTACAAACCTGTTCGTCTTTGGAATGTGGGAGGAATCTGGAGCCCCCGGGGACCCAAAGTGAACCTCTGTCTGATGAAGGGTCTCGACCCGAAACATCGCCTATCTCCTTCGCTCCTTAGATGCTGCTGCACCCGCTGAGTTTCTCCAGCCTTTTGTGTACCCTCGATTCTCCAGCATCTGCAGTTCCTTCTTTAACACTTGCATTTACTGAGCAGGTTTCTTGTCCCAAGGGCATCTGAGGTGCTTTGAAGTTGATGAAGTGCTTTACAATTGGGCATCAATGTCTCAGACAGTGAAACATCTCCCTTGCTACTTATAGAGTCCTAGTCTGTCTGCATGGAAACAGACACTTTGTCAAACTCGTCCATGCTGCCTAAGATGCCCTCTCTGTTAGTTCCATTTGCTAGCTTGCATTGATCACATTGCTTATTACAGCTTCAGTTCAGTTCAGTTTATTGTAACGTGAATCGAGGTACAGTAGGAAGCTTTTGTTGCAGGCTAATGGAAAGACAACACATGATTACACTCAGGCCGTTCACATTTGACAGATACATATAACCATATAACCATATAACAATTACAGCACAGAAACAGGCCATCTCGGCCCTTCTAGTCTGTGCCGAACACTTACTCTCACCTAGTCCCATCTACCTGCACTCAGACCATAATCCTCCATTCCTTTCCTGTCCATATACCTATCCAATTTATTTTTAAATGATAAAAACGATCCTGCCTCCACCACTTCCACTGGAAGCTCATTCCACACAGCTACCACTCTCTGAGTAAAGAAGTTCCCCCTCATGTTGCTCCTAAACTTTTGTCCCTTAATTCTCAAATCATGTCCTCTTGTTTGAATCTTCCCTACCCTCAATGGGAAAAGCTTATCCACGTCAACTCTGTCTATCCCTCACATAATTTTAAAGACCTCTATCAAGTCCCCCCTTAACCTTCTGCACTCCAAAGAATAAAGACCTATCTTGTTCAACCTTTCTCTGTAACTTAGTTGCTGGAACCCAGGCAACATTCTAGTAAATCTCCTCTGTACTCTCTCTATTTTGTTGACATCTTTCCTATAATTTGGCGACCAGAATTGTACACCATACTCCAGAATTGACCTCACCAATGCCTTGTACAATTTTAACATTATATACCAACTTCTATACTCAATGCTCTGATTTATAAAGGCCAGTACACCAAAAGCTTTCTACATGCGATTC
Source organism: Okamejei kenojei (assembly GCA_035221665.1). Lineage (NCBI taxonomy): Eukaryota > Metazoa > Chordata > Chondrichthyes > Rajiformes > Rajidae > Okamejei > Okamejei kenojei. Next base: position 68,444,712 of record CM069141.1, on the reverse strand, counting down.
CACCTTCAGGGAACTATGCACAGTTATTCCTAGATCCCTCTGTTCAACTGCATTCCTGAAGTCGCTACCATTTACCATGTATGTTCTATTTTGATTTGTCCTGCCAAGATGTAGCACCATCACACTTATCAGCATTAAAGGGAATAACATGATAAGAGAATAACGTTTAGTGCAAGATTAAGCCAGCAACGCCCAGTGAAAGATAGTCCGAGCGTCACCAATGAGGTAGATAGTTCAGGACTTCTCTCAGGTTGTGGTAGAATGGTTCAGTTGCCTGATAACAGCTGGGAAGAAACTGCCTCTGAATCTGGAGGTGTGGGTTTTCACACTTCTGTACCTTTTTCCCAATGGGAGAGGGGAGAAGAGCGAATAGCCATGGTGCGACTCATCCTTGATTATGCTGCTGGCTTTGCCGAGGCAGTGTGAAGTGTAATGAGATGTGCATGAGATGAGGGTTACACAAAAGGCTGGAGAAACTCAGCGGGTGCAGCAGCATCTAAGGATCGAAGGAGATAGGCAATGTTTCGGGTCGAGACCCTTCTTCAGACTGGGATGAGCTTGCTTGTATTGATTATGTTACTTGTTACACATTGATGTTACAGCCTTGATTCCGTGGTTAGGTCCATGGAATTGTATTCATTTGCAGGGTGTGACAGTTTCTAGCAGTCCGAGCATTTATTACTCATCGTTAGCTGCCCTTCTGAGTATAACTAACTGAGTCATGACTAACACCATCGGCCAAAAAGCATCTCAGTGGAATTATTTTGTTGAGGCTGGAGCTAGAACCAACATTCAGAGGACAGCTTAGAATGCGCAAAGGGAGTTGAGGAACTAAGCTGACATTGTCAATGGCAACGGTCAATAAAACAATTTGGAGTGAGCAATTGGCCCACAGGGACCAGTGAAGAGGATTGTGGTGGCTTTAGACAGGAGGAAGAGATCAGTTTATAAATCCTGGCCCAAGGCAATAGCAGGAGAGACAAAAGGCAGAATTTTCTGGTTTGATTTCTGATTTCCTGTTATTTGCATTCTTGTTTTCTCTCTTAATCTCTGCTAATTATAGATTAATCACAACGGTGTTGTTTAACGGAAGCTGTAAGGATTTATCACTAACCCTGGTCCTATTCTGGTCAGAGGTGATAGACTCCTAACTCAGTTTTCATGTGTGAAGTATTCTCACACTTTAGGTCCTCCAGAGCATTTATTATAGACAATAGACAATAGACAATAGACAATAGGTGCAGGAGTAGGCCATTTGGCCCTTTGAGCCAGCACCGCCATTCAATGTGATCATTGCTGATCATCCCCAATCAGTACCCTGTTCCTGCCTTCTCCCCATATCCCCTGACTCCGCTATTTTTAAGAGCCCTATCTAGCTCTCTCTTGAAAGCATCCAGAGAACCTGCCTCCACTGCCCTCTGAGGCAGTGAATTCCATACTCACCACTCTCTGTGAGATAAAGTGTTTCCTCATCTCTGTTCTAAATGGCTTACTCCTTATTCTTAAACTGTGGCCCCTGGTTCTGGACTCTCTCAACATCGGGAACATGTTTCCTGCCTCTAGCGTGTCCAAGCCCTTAACAATAGTATATGTTTCAATGAGATAATGTGATATTCAGTCCTTTCTTGCAGATCTCACCAACTGAATTGATTTAAATGTTCTGGTAAGATAACACTGCAGAAATAGGCAATGTGGTTCAGAATAAAAACACAAGACTGTGCATTAAAAAAAAGTTAGCCTGTAAATAGACCTCCATTTATCACTGTTTTGAAGTGGGAATGTATTGTGTAATATATTGAAGCTGTGGTGAATAATGGCTGGATTATTCAGGAAATTTTCCATCAACAAAAAGAAAATTAATCATCTACAACAAAATAAGAAGTAAATAAAAATCCTGCCACATGATAAGGTAACAAGTAGGTTGATTGTTTTCACTGCAGAGAGGCCCATTTGTGTACGATGAATAATGAGCTGACTCAGGCAGATGTGTGTGTAGGTAACACGGCTGCTGCCTCAGCACTTCTGCCACTGCTCAAAACAAGTCTCTGTTTTCCTCCTGTTGCCTTGCCTCCTCTGCTGAAGTTGCTGATTCACGCAGCCACTCCGTCCCACAGACTGTTGGGCACTGTGACCTGATGGACTGCTTTCAGTGCATAAGCAATGGGTATAAATATCAGCAGATTACAGCAGAACAACCTTGAGGAGCTGAAAGGTTCTTCCTTTCTGTATTATTCAAATATGAGGGAATCCGAACCTGCTCAAAACCTACCTGTGTACATTTTCCAGCAAGTGGGCACAGTTTCAGAATAAGGTCAAGGACTTCTTTTCCCTGCCAGTTATGAACCATTGGAGTACTTCCAATGGTGATCAGCTTGGTGTTTGAAACTGGCCAATCATTCCCCTGCCCTACTCCACCCCCTACTGGTCCCTCTGACATAGTAACACACCCTACAGTGCACGCTGCAAGATGGAAGGAGTCCCTACTGCATCCATACCAACTCAAGGCAAAACAATCCTGCTAATCCCACACACCCACCTCCTCTGCATATCCCTACAAATGTTCTCTTTCCAGACAGTCTTCCACTTCCCTTTTGAGCACAACATTACTGGAGGTACACAAAAATGCTGGAGATACTCAGCGGGTGCAGCAGCCTCTATGGAGCGAAGGAAATAGGCAACGCTTCGGGCAGAAACCCTTCTTCAGACTCAGTTGAAGACCCTTCTTCAACATTGCTGAAGAAGGGTCTTGACCCGAAATGTCACCCATTCCTTCTCTCCAGAGATGCTGCCTGTCCCGCCGAGTAACCCCAGCATTTTGTGTCTACCTTCCGTTAGAACTGCTGGAGAGAAGGAATGGCTGACGTTTTAGGTTCAGACTGAAAGTCAGGGGAAAGGGAAATGAGAGATATAGACGATAAAGTAGAGAGATATAAAACAAATTAAAGATGTGCAAAAAAGTAACAATGATAAAAGAAACAGGGCATTGTTAGCTGTTTGCTAGGACATTAAGATCACAATGAAAACACTAGGAACAATGTAGTTCAGGCAGGATTTACAGAGAGAAACAAGAGGCGATGTTTCAGGTGGGAGATCGTTTTTCAAAACCAGGAAAGACCCATTTCCCTGGGGTCATGAAGTGTCTTGAACCTGAAACATTGGCTCTGTTCTTACTGAGTGCCTCTGGCATGTGTTGTTTTAGTTTTGATTCTCCAGCATCTGCACTTTTTGACTTTTCAGTTAAACTGGTGAAAACTCTGCTAAATCTGCACCAGCTAATCTTGGCCATTGCACTAAGACCACTCATTGGAGAAGTGCCTCTGGTAAGGATTGTCATGGTTTGATAACCCAATTGATGCCCCATATATATATAAACTTTAAGAACAGCCACACGTGTGACATTTTAAAGCATTTAAAGCATCAACCCCATAAAGCTTTCATCCAATATGAAGCTACAACTTCCAGAGTTATTAAGGATCTGTGGTGTGTTTTCAGAGTTGCCTGATTTGAATCTGCGAAGAATGCTGCTTGGGAAATGTTTGTCTTTGAGCTCCAACCTCACTCAGAACTTTAAGAGTTACTGGGATCACCAGCTTGAGAGGTGGAGAATGTTGTCTGCACACAGTTCACAGCTCCCCACATTGTCTTGTTACATTAACTTGCAACAACTCTTGTAATATAGAAGGCTTCTGACCTGAAACGTTGCCTGTCATTCCCTCCCCAGATGCTGCCTGACCCGCTGAGTTCCTCCAGCACTTTGTCTATTGCTCAAGTCTTGTAACATGTTTTGAAAGACATTTAATTTTGCAAATGGCATCCCTTGTGATAGGATGGAGTATACCGCTTAGTTATAGATTGCACCTAGTGTTTTGTGCTGTTTATTAGTATGAATGTGAGCAAATGGGTGGATTATTTTCTTCCTTAACATATAAGATTATAACGGGGACAATTTAAATGATACACTTTCAGAATTTATCATATGATAACAACTCAGATGTGCAATCAAAATCAGATTTCACAAAAATCAAAGTGGGTGTGAAGAAAATATATTTTATACATTAATTTGAATGAAAAGATGTAGCAACTTTTAGCAGGTAAATAGACATATATTTGTAAGGCAGGGGAGTGGTATAAATGATTGTTCTTTCAACCAGCTGGAATAGACATACTGTGTCTGTACAAATTCCGTACAGACAGCACCCGTAGTCGGGATCGAACCCGGGTCTCTGTTGCTGTAAACGCTGTAAGGCAGCAACTCTACCGTGCACCACTGTGCCTCTCAACATGATGTGAACATAATAAGTCAACGGGCATTGGAGTTTTATATGTGGCCTAGAAACTATGCTCTCCAGCATACCAGCTTCCCATTGGCTAAACATCCCCCCCGTATACCAGCCTTCCCATTACACATTCAAGTACGATGTCCCAATTTCACGCACCAGATTAACTACAGATCAGTAAAGGGCCTGTCCCACCAGCATGCGATTGCATGCGTCTAGCGCGACCGAACGCGGGGCCGGTCCCAATTCGAACCGCGGAGGTGTATGGAGTTGTGCGGGGCTGGTCCCGACATCATACTCACCAATCAGCTGGGCAGGAGGTGGGCCAACTGAATTTGGGATGGCGTCGGGCGGTGACATCATCACGCAACGGCACGCCGGGCGGTGACGTCATCACGCAATGCCACGCGCTAGGCGTACGACATCAAGACGCTGCATACGCCCGTCGAGATGCTGCGTACGCCCTCAATGCGGCTGCGGGCCAACAGGCCGTTGACACGCGGTATTTTTGAACAGTGCCCGTTTTTTGGAGCCCCGCGCGATGTAGGGACCAGCACCGCACAACTCCATACACCTCCGCCGATCAAAGCGGGACAGCCCCGCGAGGCCGCATGCTTCAAGCGACCACGTTTGACCGCGCTAGACGCATGCAATCGAATGCTGGTGGGACAGGCTCTTAATGGTGACAGTGTGTTATGTTGACAATGTTTGCATCGGTCAGAAGGGTTGACAGAAGCAGGAAGGAACTTTATTATGTAGTATTGCTTTGTGTTTGCACAGTCAATTAAAATGCAGCGGTTATGTGATGAACAAGTAAAGAATAGTGAATAAAGGCTGGCCAGCAATGCCCACAGCCTGAAAATGGAAAGGGCGTGTGTGTCAACGAGATCTGGGGGTTCTTGTGCATCAGTCACTGAAAGTAAGCATGCAGGTACAGCAGGCAGTGAAGAAAGTGAATAGCATGTTGGCCTTCATAACAAGAGGAGTTGAGTATACGAGCAAAGAGCTCCTTCTGCAGTTGTACAGGTCCCTAATGAGACCACATCTGGAGTATTGTGTGCAATTTTGGTCTCCAAATTTGAGGAAGGACATTATTGCTATCGAGGGAGTGCAGCGTAGGTTCACAAGGTTAATTCCCGGGATGGCGGGACTGTCATATGTTGATAGAATGGAGCGGCTGGGCTTGTATACTCTGGAATTTAGAAGGATGAGAGGGGATCTTATTGAAACATATATGACTATCAAGGGTTTGGACACGCTAGAGGCAGGACACATGTTCCCGGAGTTGGGGGAGTCCAGAACCAGGGGCTACTGTTTAAGAATAAGGAGTAAGCATTTACAACGGAGATGAGAAAATCCTTTTCGCACCGAGGGTTGTGAATCTGTGGAATTTTCTGCCTCAGAAGGCAGTGGAGGCCAATTCTCTGGATGCTTTCAAGAGAGTTAGATAGAGCTCCTAAATGTAGCAGAACCAGGGGATATGGGACAAGGCAGGAATGGGGTACTGATTGTGGATGATCAGCCATGATCATAGTGAATGGCAGTGCTGGCTCGAAGGGCTGAATGGCCTACTCCTGCACCTATTGTCTATTGTCCTTTATGCCCAATTAGTGAGAGTAAACATAAACTTTGCATTACTTTGAAGTTCTGTCAAAAGCAAATTGAGGCCTAAGGGAAAGTCTATTTGAATGGATGAGCAAATCACCTGGGTTTTATTCTGCTTTGACAGAGATGAATGTTGGTGTGGGCAGCAAGAGAAAACCCCCACAGGCATGTTGTGAGGGGACAGGTGGGAACCGTCCTTGCCTCTCAAAACAACCATATGGGGTCTTGGTTTATTACCTCATCTGAAAGATAGCTCAGAGGCAAGTCAATCTCTCCAAAGCCATGGGCTGTGGTTGAAGAGGAAATTAGCCAGCAAGGAAAATGCCTCGTGAACTGCAAACAATGCAGCCTGCAGTCAACATATTAAACGCCACACGGTAAATGGCTCGATTGTAACCATGTATTGTCTTTCTGCTGACTGGATAGCACGCATCAAAATCTTTTCACTGTACTTCGGTACACGTGACAATAACCTAATCTGAACTGAGTTCAGGGCTCCATGGAGCTGATAGATTTTCAAGTGACCACAGGAGAGACTTAAAGATATAACGTGTAGGAAGGAACTGCAGATGCTGGTTGAAACTGAAGATAGACACAAAACGCTGGATTTTAACTCAGCAGGTCAGACAGCATCTCTGGAGAAAAGGACTAGGTGATGTTTCGGGTCGAGGCCCGTCTTCAGACTGGAAGAAATATCTTCAGAAAGATATAAATATGTGGCGCAAATAAACTGGGATTTGTTTAGCATGTGCAAAGATTGATTTTTCTAAAAAACCTCCTAAGATTGCAGAGTGCTCTAAAGCAGCAGGCAGGGTATATCTAGCAAATGTTGAGGCTAACTACCTTACACTGCTAGATTATCTGGGTAGCATTGTCTATAGCACCATCTGCCAGGGAACCATGGTGTAAATTGAGGATTCTCATTAACATGTGTCTGAATAGGACACCTGCTCAATGACCAATTTAAATTTTCCAACGCAGGTTGTTGTGTCAAAAATCATAATGCTGTGAAAGTGCCAGAGGATGCTGCTTCCAAAGCAATGGCGCAGAAGTGTCAATGATTGAATCTCTTTGCGTCTGGACAACAATGCCCTGACGTAGGTTCTCAGGAGATTTGCCAGAATGATACCAGGGACAGGGACTTTCACTGCCGCAGTCACTTCTGACTTCATAGTTTGGAGAAGCCAAAGATAGACACAAAATACTGGATTAACTCAGAGCAACAGGCAGGTTAGAAGGATTGGGTGACGTTCGGGCCGAGACACTTCTTCAGTCTGAGAGTCGGGGGAGGGGGAGACACACAGAGATAAGGAATGGTAAGGTGTCAAAACGAGACAAAGATGATGGAGAGTTAAAGAAGGAACTGCAGATGCTGGAGAATCGAGGGTACACAGAAGGCTGGAGAAACTCAGCGGGTGCAGCAGAAAGGTCTGAAGAAGGGTCTCGACCCGAAACGTCGCCTATCTCCTTCGCTCCTTAGATGCTGCTGCACCCGCTGAGTTTCTCCAGCCTTCTGTGTACCCAAAGATGATGGAGATCAAGGAGAATGTAGAATAGATCATTGTTAGGAGGTGACAGCGAAGCACACAGAGATACATTTTATCAGCGGGACTGGTCGGAGAACTAGGAAGGGAGGGTCATGGAGAGCAATGATTATTGGTTAGAGAAGTCAATATTCAAACCCCGAGGAGGGTCTGAAGAAGGGTTTCGGCCCGAAACGTTACCTATCTCCTTCGCTCCATAGATGCTGCTGCACCCGCTGAGTTTCTCCAGCATTTTGTGTACCCTCAACGTTCAAACCGCTGCCCAAGTGAAATATGAAGTGCTGCAGTTCCTTCCTACACATTTGGAGAAGCTGGATTGCCCTCCTCTGAGCAAGGAAGAATTTAGAGAAAGCAATGTAATGGCGTAAATAAGCAAAAGCCAATTCCTCTGGCTACCCAGAGGGCTCAGAGATAAAGTTGTAAGAAGTAGGATGAGAATTTGAGATTTTTTTTTACCGTGTGTTGTGATTGCCTGGAATCATATTGCCTAACAGTGTGGATGGACCAAGCAGAGATAACAGTGTTTCTAAAAGGGAGAGCTGGTTGTGTGTAAAATTTAAAAAATATTAAAAAGGGCGTGAACAGGTTGGACAGACTGAGGTCTGCTAAAGCAATAGGAAACAAGGAGGTGTTATCACAGTGAAGAATTGTTCTGTCATCATACAACATGTTCGTGAATGCAGGAAATCGAGAATGGAAACCCCCTCTGTCTTATCTCCCTCTATTAATAAACTCAGATCATCTTAAGTAGCACAGACTGAGATTAAACCAGGAATTAACTCAAGCAGGGTAATATGTTCGTCAAACACGAGAGACTGCAGGTGCTGTAACAAACGCAATGTGTCAAACAGCATCTGTGAAGCCAACGGAAGTGTCAACATTTTTGCATTGTGATTCTGTATCAGGACTAAGAGTGGAGAGGGAAGTTACCCAGTAGAAAGGCGAGAGGGGCAGTGGTGAGAGGGGCAGTGGTGAGAGGGGCAGTAGCGAGAGGGGCAGTGGTGAGACAGGCACCAGTGGTTTAGTGAGTCTTATTTGTTTGGACAATTTTTTTTTCCCCACATGTTGACATTCTTTCTGTTAGTTTTCAACTTTTGTATTTTACATTGTTGCAGGAGTGGTGATTCATTACAGTTTGACACATATGTCATGGATGGCAGAGTAATAGCTTGGAAAAAGATCAATGCAATTTTCTTAATCAAGAAACAGCCTCCTTTTGTCTACTTCTGTCCATTTCCCTCCACAGATGCTGTCTGACCCATTCAGTTACTCCATCTATTTTTTTTTTTGCATAAGGATAGGAAAGGCTTGGAGGTCAGGCAAGTGGGGGTAGCTCGGTTAGGCAACTTGGTTGGCAGAGACGAGTTGTGCTGTAAGGCCTGTTTTTATGTTGTGTAGTTTTATGACTATGACTTGAGAAAGAGAAATACCATTTAGGAAGCAAATTAGAAGGCTCTTTCTTCTTACAAAGGCGAGAAAATGGGTTTTTATTTAATTCAGTATTAGAAGAATACCAGTGAATATTGTGTAAATATTTAATGCCCAGCCACCTCATACCAGCTTTTTTATGCAAACTGTCATTGCTTCCTTAAGATTCACAATTTCATCTTGAATTTTAGGATTTTCTTCTGTAGCCCCACACGATGATGATAAAGTCCAGCGTTAGTTTGGTTTGGATTTGGGCTCAGGTGATGCACCAATTTATATTTCAGAGATGTCATTTGCTCTAGTTTTCAATGTTCTCATGTTCCTTTTGATGAAAGGCTCCTAACGTATATTTTGCTTTTATTCCTCTGGCTGTGATGCCCTGCAGTTTTTGAAGAGCCAGATGACCCCAGCAATCGGTCGTTCTTCTCCGAGATCTTCTCCTCGATATCGGACGTGAAGTTCAGCCATAGTGGAAGATATATGATGACAAGGGATTACCTCACCGTCAAAGTCTGGGACTTGAAACATGGAGAACAGACCGTTGGAAAACATATCAGGTACTTTCTGAATGAAATTTAGAAAAGAGCGGGAAATCTATGTCTGGTGGTAGAATCTTGCTGGAGCACCAAATTGTGAAGGGCGGTCCTTTGAATGCAGAGGAGAGAAGGAGGAGAGCAAAAACCATGTACACTGTGGTCTGTACAGGATGAGAGCAGTGATTCAGACTGAGATGCAGTCAAGTACACTGTCCAGTATGCTAGAGTGAAACCACACTTCAGAATGAAAGAAGATAATGTAAAGGCAGTCGTGTGGAAGAATCTCATGATTGTAGCAAGTACAATGGAAACAGAGGAACTGGGAGAATGGACTGGAGTCTGCTCAGTCGGCTGGGTGGGATGAGGAGTTGGACAGGCTAGATGCAGGAAGATTGTTCCTGATGTTGGGGAAGTCCAGAACAAGGGGTTACAGTTTACGGATAAGGGGGAAGTCTTTTAGGACCGAGATGAGAAAAACATTTTTCACACAGAGTGGTGAATCTGTGGAATTCTCTGCCACAGAGGGTAGTTGAGGCCAGTTCATTGGCTATATTTAAGAGGGGAGTTAGATATGGCCCTTGTGGCTAAAGGGATCAGGGGGTATGGAGAGAAGGCAGGTACAGGATACTGAGTTGGATGATCAGCCATGATCATATTGAATGGCGGTGCAGGCTCGAAGGGCCGAATGGCCTACTCCTGCACCAATTTTCTATGTTTCTATGAAGTAAGGTCAAGCAGCTGTGGGCTTTGAATGGATGTTTGCTGGTGGCTCATCTCCCGAGACAGCAATGGGGAGATCTGGAAATGGAAGGGAGGAGTCAGAGCTAGTCAGCTGAATCCACTGACAATAATTCACATCAGTGAGGCTTAATTGACATATTAGGATCTGAGATGGGAGGGGGGGAGAAGGAGTGAGTGGGAAAGTTACAGAAAAAGTCAATTAAGTTTGGAACAGATGCTAGTATTTTAGCAGTATTGTTCGATTCCTTTTGGCTGGGAGGGCACATCGGAGTTTGAACCTCCTGATACTTTACACGTGCGGTGTGCAAGAACAGGATTGGGGTTTACTTATATTAAGCAAACAATGTGGGTTTAGAAATGAAATCATCAAAACATTTTTTTGCCCTTATTGAGTGATTTCCAGATCATTTTGCATTGCTTCACAAACTCAACTGGTCATACACAGCCAAGGTGGAGCCTAGTATAGCTGAAGTGGCTTCCATGTTAGTTGTGAACTTCACAGGGGCTGTCCCTCAACTATGATTGATCACTATGGTATTAATTGCTGTTTATATTTTAAATTTCTGGTGTCTGGAGTTTTTGTAGCTTTTTGATTAGTTTGGTTACATCGCAATTTCATCACATTGATATCCTCTGGGCTTCAAGCCTGGGAAACAATACTGAGATTGTAAAGCCTCTGGCTCTTTGAAGTTGATTCACTGAAAATGTGTCCCTCTTCCGCAACTAAACGGGACAGGGCTCCAAGTCCGTCGTTCCCCGAAAATGGCAACACAAGTTGAGAGGGGTAAAGCATATGGTATGCTGGCCATCAACAATTGGGTGATTGAGTATAAGAGTAAGGGAGCCATGATGTAGCTTTATAGGACTTTGGTTAGGCTGCATTTGGCGCATTATATGCAGGTTTTGGTCACCCTGTTTCAGGAAAGGATGTGGAGCCTTTGGAGAGGGTGCAGGAGGGATTCATCAGAATGCTGTCTACATTATGGGTTATTAGCTGGAGGAGGTTGGCCAAACATGTTTCCACTGGAACATCGAAGGTTGAAGAGACCTGAAAGGAGAATATAAAACTATGAGAGGCTTAAATAGGGTAGACAGACAGGATATTTTTTACAGCATTGAAAGGTGAGAGGAACAAACAGTGGCGCAGCAGTAGAATTGCTATCTTACAGCATCAGAGACCCGAGTTCGATCCTGACTACGGGCTCTGTGTGTCTGGGTGCTCTGGTTTCCTCCCACATTCCAGAGACGTGCAGACTTGTAGGTTAAATGAACCTGGTGGGCCAAAGGGCCTGTTTCCACGTGATACCTCTAAAACTAATTAAAATAAATCTGTGAGACAAGTTTTCGACATAAGAGTGGTGAGTGCATGGAAGTGCTTCCAGGGTAGTGGTGGAATCAAATACAAGAGTGGTATTTAAGAGTTTTTAGATATGCACGTGGATATGCAGGGAATGGAGGTATATGGATCAGGATATGGAGATTAGTTTAACTTGGGATCCTGTTCAGCATGGACATTAAGGACTGAGGGGGCTGTCTTGTGTTTGTACTGTTCAATGCTCTTATTTAGAACATACTGTGCATACTGTAACTTAATAACAGCTACAGTATGTTGCATGCATCAACTTCCGCATTGACTTCATTTGCTTCAAAAAGACATAGCATGTTCACACCCCACACAACATAACTAACTAATTTTCTCACTTTTCACCTCCACTTGGTTTTCCAGATGCAATTATAGTTAATAATGTTTGTCTGAAATAAAGTGGTTTGAACAAGGGTCACATTTTTTGAAAATCGTTTGCTAATGTCTTTTTATTTCAGTTCAATCTGTGAGAGAACTGCTAAAAGGCTAAAGCGACACTGTTGAGTTCAAAGAATCATTGAGTTTAGCTTAGTTTAGAGATTCAGCATGGAAACAGACCCTCCGGCCCATCGAGTCCGCACCGACCAGCTATCCCCGCACATTAACCCTATCCTACACACACTAGGGACAATTTTACATTCATACCAAGCCATTAACCTACAACCTGCACGTCTTTGGAGTGTGGGAGGAAACTGATGATCTCAGAGAAATTCCACGTGGTCAGGAAGGGAATGTACAAACTGCGTACAGACAACACCCGTAGTCAGAATCTCTGGCACTGTAAGGCTACGCTACGCCACCGTGCCACCCCCCAAAAATATAGGAGATGAAAGGGTAACACCTAGCACTAAAATTTGTTCAGACTTTGGGATATGTAAGGTTGGATTCATGTTCTCCAGAGTTGCTGCCTCCCCACTGAGTTACTCTAGAATTGTTTTGGAATTCATGAAACCTAGCTCCAATTGCATGGATAAGTGAAAATCCTGCTTATTTCGCACTCTGGAGGATCTTATTAAATCATTTGTGTGTTTTGGAATTTCAATATTCCCAATGTTTTAATTTTTTCCTGTATCTGACCAAATAACTTGCCGTTTAACTGCCTCTCTCCCACATTGGGCATAACTAAACGTTGACCCAAGGCAACTTCAGTGGCATCAATCATTACTTGATGAAAGTAATGCATTCGATGATTCACTCAGCAGCATTCAGCGCTCATTTGCCAAATGCAAAGAGAGCAGAGAAAATTGTGATTACCAAGCCAATAACATTAACAAATCTGTGCACATATCGATCAGTCATTAAAAATTGTAAAGCCACAATTCTAGGAGAATCCAGAGGAGGAATTATTGAGAAAGGTCTGTGCATGCACACTCCATTTCACAGGTCAAGGGCCATCTGTGTCACATACAACCTAGTTGCATAAAGTAGGTGGAACATACCCACCCCCAAAAAACTTAGCTGGACACAAAAAGCTGGAGTAACTCAGCGGGACAGGCAGCATCTCTGGAGAGAAGGTATGGGTAAAGGTATAGTCTGAAGAAGGCTCTTTACCCAAAACATCACCCATTCCTTCCCCCCAGAGATGCTGCCTGTCCCATTGAGTTACTCCAGCTTTTTGTGTCTATCTTCAGGAGTCACTTAGCCGGTGGTGCTTCAGGACAACATCTGTAGCCAACCTGCAACCTGCAAAGAAAGAGGAAGAAGAATTAGACTTTATTACCTTCCATCACAGTGAGGAATGTGGGGAATCCCGCTTTGGTGGATGTTTATATTACTTTTATGGTAGTTGCTTTTTTTCATGGCTGTTAAGTAATTCGAGTTTCACTGTACCTTAACTGTCACACGTGACAATAAACAGACCTTTGAACCCTTTTGAACCTTTATATACCTCCGGAATGTTATCCAATCACCTCTATCATTACCAATTATCCATTGAGCCACTGCTTTAAACATATTCAGAGATTCTGCTTCCTCTGCCCTTTGAGAAATAGAGTTCCAAAGACTCCAAAGAATTTCACCTCACCTCTCCCAAATGGGTAGCTCCTTATGTTTAAATAGTGGATCCGAGCTTTAGATTCTCCCACAAGGGCAAACATCCTCTCTCCCCTATTGATCCCTTAGGATCCATCAAGGTCCCTCTCAATCTTCTAACCTCAAGCTGAGTTGCCCCAGAGAGCATTTCTGCTTCAAGCAGTTTCTCCAATCAATTGGAAAAGCACAAGGTTAGTGCAAAGCTTTTATTGAAGGCTCTCGGGCTGCTCTGTACGTCGGCAGAAGGCTTCTAGGACGTGCTGTAGATCTGTACGATCGACGGGCCAGGAGGAACCCAGTAGGCTGGCTGCTGAAAGTGAAGAGGGACATGGTGGGGGAGGGGGGGGCTGCTGAGAATGAAGAGGAACCTGGTGGACAATGCCAGCGAGAATGAAGAGCGAGAACGAAAAGCAAAGTGGGACGCGGCAGGGGGCCAGCGAGAATGAAGAGGGTCTATGCGGGCCGAGCCACCAAGAACAAGGAGAGAAAGGGCGGACTGCCTGCGGCCATTTGCGGCAACAGGTTTGGTTCACTGCTGTGAGAAAATAAGACTGTACCAAGGACATTACAAATTTCAGCGCTGGAAACTTTGTGTTCTGCCAAGGTGAAAGCCTGTTGTATGATTTTACCAGATTGTATGCAAAAACAAAACATTTCACTGTACCTAGGTACATGTGACGATAAACTATCACTGAAGCTAGCTTACAAAGTAGTTATTAGCAAGTGGTGAAATGGGTTGTGGCAACAAGAAAATCAATCCCTTTGCAAAGTCTTACATTTCTAGCACAATTTTGATGTAGGCCTTCTTTGAAATCCATTAAGAGATTGAGTGGGTGATCAGATTGGATACTGGGGCTGCAGTGTTGTTCCTGAGCGCAGGGAAAACCCATGTGAAAATTGAGCGGATTCATGTAAATGAAGGGAAAGGAAGAGAAGATAAACATTTATGAGGAAATGTTTTGGTCTGAGAGAGAAATGAAAACAAATGAGATTTGGTAACTATTACAGAGGGAGTTGGATGTCGACTTGAAAAATAAACAATTTCAGAACTTGATCGTGACAATAGAGCAGAGACAGTAATTGGATAATTCTGTTTCATAGGCATAATGAGATAAATGGCCTCTTATGTTCAATTTGCCCTTTAATTTGAAGAGCTTTTCATCATTCATCCCCATCTTAATGTTCTTTTGAGCTTCATTTGTAGGCAGACCTATTGTGTTCAGGTATTTTTGTTTCATTTTTTGAGAACCCGTTATTATATTACTTTCAACAATTTGGGTTTAGCCACGAGTTAAAAAAAACGGATGATAAGCAAAGCTGCTTGTTTCCAATTTTGGTTTGGCTATTTTTGGTGAACTTCATTATTTGACTTATTTATGAGTATTTGAACATGATCGTGAGCCTGAGCTTGCTGCTAGTGAACAAGCCACAGTGTTCACATGTGTAGGAAGGAACGGCAGCTGCTGGTTTACACCAAAGATAGACTCAAAGTACTGGAGAAATTCAGCCGGACGCAGCATCTCTGGATAGAAGGAATGGGTGACATTTCGGGTCAGATCCTTTTTTCAGACTCAGCATGAAGAGGGGTCTCCCATTCCGAAACGTCACCCATTCCTTCTATCCAGAAATGCCTGTCCCGCTGAGTTACTCCAGCATTTTGTATTTAAATCGTCTATAAATAACACACATTTTGTGTCTACCACATTGTTCACATGCCTGACTCTAGACCTCTGTAAGAAACACTTATTCTAAGATCTCTCAGGAGAGGGGGAGGAAATTCAAGTATATTCTCAAACCCTCCTTGAAAAGATGTAGTATCCTCACTAAGTTTCTGGCCTATGGTCGCCCAGTGAAGGAAGAGGATCTAGGATGATATTGAAAATCCCAAGTCTTTTCTTTGTGGGCTCACAGAAACCATGCATAACTGATCGACGGAGCCACACCCACCAACTAGGCACCTACCCAAGACAACGGTCACTAAGCCAACCAGACACTCGGATTTCCTTAGACGAAACCTCTGGTTCTGCCCAATGGAAGTGAAAACCACAGCATATACAACATTGGTTGGACCCTTACTGGAATACACTTCATGCGCCTGGGACCCGTACAAAACTGGTCACATCAATAAACTAGAAGGGGTACAGAGGAAAGCAGCAGGCTTTTGCATCGGGAACTACAATAGAGGTAGCAGTGTCACCCAGATGCTGTCCGAGCTGGAGTGGGAAACGCTGGAAACAAGGGCAAGGAACAGACTAGCCATGTTGTACAAGATTCAAAAGGATAGATGCAGATAGATACATATACTCAACAGAAAGGAGAACAAGAAAGAGAAATGATATGCAAATAGAAATCCCATTCGCCAGGACAGATATTTATAAGAACTCATTCTTTGTAAGAACCTTAAAGGAATGGAATAAACTAGACAACAATATAGTCAAATCACCTTCACTAGACAGTTTTAAGGGGGCACTAACAGCACGTTAGTATGCACAACACATCCAAGTTGGCGATATGCAGAGTACTGCCCTGCCGATTACAAATTCAGAAGATCAAAGATCAGAAGATTCACCCTGGGAGTGTTTCAGGGTCAAACATTGAGCTCATCATCCATCTCAAAGCCCACAGAACCAGGCTGGAAGAGGCCATCACCCATTCCAAAAGGCTTCCAAAGAGGACAAGTATAGTGTGAAAGGAATGAATGTGGGTAACAGCTCCTGGAATTTATGAATTCAAGTGCCAGGATTGGGAGATTGGATTAAAAAGCAAGTCAAAGGGGATGTATTAATCCAAAGAGAGTGTCTGGTTCTTGGCATGTTTTAATAAGGAAAGTGAAGGACTTAGTTTAATTGTCTGCTGAGTACACCTACACTGACTTCCAGAGAGGCTGAATTAAAGAATATAGCAAAATGATGGATAACTAGAATTGAGATCAGTCAAATAGGATTGACAGATGGGGCAAAGGCAGGAGAAGGGAGTGGAGAGGGAAAGATAGATCAGCCATGATTAAACGGCGGAGTAGACTTGATGGGCTGATTATTCTTATTCTGATCCTTGAACTTATTAACTTCTGATTGGATTTTAAATGAAATTATCATGCCCTAATTCTGAGATTTCTTTGGACTGCACATTGGAAGCACACGCAGTATTCTTTAAAAACAACCAGTCATTGGAAATAGCAGATATGTACTATGTAAGATTTGTAAAAATTAAGAGAGTTTATCTACAGAAGTGTCCTTGATTTGTGTTGGCAAATAGTTCCAGTCTCCAATTATGGCTTTCTGCTGCGCTAGATAATCTTAATCATCCTATAAATCGGTACAATAATTAACTTTAGTACTGCACGATTAGAATGACCATGCAATGCTTAAAGTTCAGTATTCTTGGCTGGATGTGGGGAACGCACAGTAAATGTGTGGAGTTTAGTTTGAGAGGGGAGAGTTCACGGTGAATCCAGGCAACTTCCCAGTTGATGTTAACCATCAGACTACTAATCCTTACTCACTATATTACTACTATCAAGTGTAAACAGTGGCGTGCTCTGCAAAAAAAGCCAGTGCCTACAGGAGATGCCGAGAATGGGAACAGATTTCAACAAGATGAAAAATGTCCACGAGAGCCCCGAGTACCGACGAGTGGCCATTACCGTAAATCTCCGAGTTCAAATTAGGGCAAACTCGGGAGAGCTCTTGGAATGAACTCGTACCGTGGGACAGGGGTTTAACCCCGCATGGCAGGTGGCATTTCTGGAGAAAAGGAATGGATGATGTTTCGGGTCGAGACCCTTCTTCAGGCAGGGAGTCAGGGGACGGGGAGATTAGAGATATGGAAGGGTAAGGTGTGAAAACGACAGATCAAAGCAGACAATGGTCAAGGAGATGTAGAATGGTACTGTTTGCTGAGGGGAAGGTGACAGCGAGGCGTATAAAAAGTAAAATTAATCAGCAGGACAGTGAAATTAGTCAGAGAACTAGAGTGGTGGAAGGACAGAGAGAGAGGGAAAGCAAGGGTTACTTGAAGTTAGATAAATCACTATTCATACCGTTGGGTTGTCAGCTACCCGAGCAAAACGCTGACTTACTCCAGCATTTTGTGTCTATCTTTGGTGTAAACCAGCATCTACAGTTCCTTCCCACACATTCTTAACCTTTCCTTTTGATATTTTATTAGGTGCATGAATACCTGAGGAGTAAGCTGTGTTCCCTCTATGAAAATGACTGCATCTTTGACAAGTTTGAGTGTGTATGGAATGGCTCTACAGGTAAGTGATGTGTTGATCTGCCTTTGCATTAGGCATTAACTATAAAGAAACAGGCCAGTAAAAGCAGTTGTAATTCTTTACCTCAATCTCCCTGGGCTGGTTCTGTCTTTGGACTGATCCCTTTTTGGAGCAAAGTGAAATTATTTCTGCTGCATCTTTACAGTGTGAAAGAAATTGGAAATAGGAAAAACACTCTCTGGGGTCACATATACACAACAATTACTTAAAACATGGGACTCCATATCATGGCAAAAAATCCTACTTCAAAATAGGAAAGTGTGTTGTTGAAGAAATCTCGGCATACAAATGTGTGTATGAATTATCAGAAAGCATTTGTGAAGATGGTACTGGAGAGACCTGTTACAGAAATATAAGCCACAAGGTATTAAGGGGTCTATAGCAACTTAGAAATGGATGGGGCCAACAAAAAGAAAACAAGGTAAATATGGAATAAGATTAGAGATGTGCCTCAAGACATTCTAGCATTCTTGCTCATTCATTTATGTGGATATTTTGGACCAAGCCCTGAGGCATAATATTGACATTTGCAGATATAGCATTTTAGAGAACAGAAATGATTGTATTGCCAAAGGGTTAGGTAAGCAGATCAAGACTTGTGGAAACACCGATCATTAATAATTGACAACAGCCTGATTTTATATATCTCCATTAAAATAGCAAGGCATTTCACAGAAACATTATCAACATGAAAGTGCTGGACCAAGTGGCCTGTTTTGGTATATTGTAAACAACTCCATTCAACAGGTTAGACCAGAGAAAAAACAGGGGAGTTGTTCTAATGGTTTTAAATGGGATGATGACTGATTTGGACAGTTGAGCTAGAAAGAACATGGTCCCATTGGAGGATTGCATGTTTTGCCTGAGAAATAAAAAGAGTTGATCAGAGCTTCCAAATGAGAATTGGAGTTAAGCAATGCCCCCCCTCTCGGAGGAAAATAATCTGCAGGTCTTGGGGACTGAGATTGGCAATGAGATTGACTGAGTAGGACACATGACAAACTCAATGGCTGAATGACTTCTAATGCTGTAACTAGAGTCATGCAATAGTCAATGGTGTTTTTATTGTCACCTATGTGAATTGGTAACACCCCCCCCCCCCCCCCCCCCCGTGAAATTATTTTCCTTACAAACAGTCCAGTAGAGAAGTTTATTAGCAAGCTTACAGGAATGTGTGCCGAAAGCCTTCTTACCCAACCTATTTAACCGTGATGCCACTTTCAAGGAACTGCGCACCTGTACTCCTAAATTTTGCTCTCCAACACTACTCCACAGAGCCTTGCCATTCACAGTGTAGGTCCTGCCCTGATTGGACTTCCCATAATTGCAACACCTCACACTTATCTGTACTAATCCTCATGAACCACTCTTCAGCCCAACTGCCCAAACGATCAAGATCCTGCTGCAACTTTTGACAACCATCTTCGCAATCTACAATACCACCCACTTTAAGTGTCATCTTGCAAACTTACCAATCGTGCCTCGTACGTTCGCTTCCAAATCATTGATGTAAATGACAAACAGCATTGGACCCAGCACCGAACCCTGAGGCACTCCACTAGTCACAGGCCTCCAGTCCGAAAAACAACCTTCCACCATCACCCTCTGCTTCCTTCCATGAAGCCAATTTCTATCCAAGCAGCTAGCTCTTCCTGGACCCCAGGTGCTCGAACTTGCCTGAGTTTGTCTACCATGTGGAACCTTGTTAAATGTTTTACTGAAATCCATGCATCCGCTACAGCTCTGCCCTCAACATTTTTAGTTACATATTCAAAAAACACATTCAGATTCGTGAGACACTCTCGCCCACATACAAAACTGTGCTGACTATCCCTAATCAGCCTTGGTCTGTCTAAATGCATATATATCATCCCGCGAAATACTCTCTAGTAACTTTCTGACCACAGATGTTTAGACTCACTGGCCTATAGTTCTCACACTTTTCCTTGCAGCCCTTTTTAAATAGAGGCATAAACATTTTCCACTCTTCAGTCTTCCAGCATCTCACCAATATTTCATGATGACTCATAAACCTTAGCCAGGGCACCTCCAATTTCTTCTCTAGCTTCCCACTGTGTCCTTGGATATATATGATCAGGCTAGGAAGATTTATCTACCATCATGTGTTAGGACATTCAGCACCTCTGACCGTAATACTGATTAGCCCTCAAGACATTTCTGAAGACTGCCCAAAGTTCCCCAGTCCTCATGTCTTTCTCCATGGTAAAAACAGAGGAGAAAAAACTCATTAAGGACCTTGCCAATCTCCTGTGGCTCCACACAGAGATGACCACTTTGATCCCCGAGGGGTCCTGTTCTCTCTCTGGTTACACATTTCCCCCTAATGTGCTGTCTGTAACATTGGGGAATGACGCCAGGTTCAGCAGTGTCCACAGCAGCACTCGCAGTACGGTGAACACATGTAATGTATTTTATTACAGTGGTAAGGAAGTCCAGGCATGCATAGGGGTGCTGTCCCTCAAACTGTCAGGGCGCATGTGTGATGACACTGCCTATCTCAAGCTTGTCTCAGCAGCTTAGTCCTGGTGTTTGGCGGAGGAGGTGTAGCGATCTCAGGCTTCTTCCTGCAGCTCACTCTTCCCTTGAGCGGAGGTGCTGGCAGTCTCGGATTTCTTCCTGGTAGCTCAGCTTTTGGCTTGAAGAGGTGAAACTGGCAGTCTGTGGCTTATCCAGGTGCAGTCTTTGTGTGTCTGCTCAGTCCATCATTGACTGTGGGCAGGAAGAGGCTTTGGCATCTTAGGCCATTCAGTCTTAGCCTCAGTGAAGGCATTGGGTTTCTTCCCAGCAACCCAATCTTGACCACACAGAGGCACTAATGGTCTTGGGTTTGTCCCAGTGGCTCCGTCTTCCTCAAACCTACAACAGGTTAAGGCAGCTAGCAGGGAGGAACCCCACTTTGTCTCCCCTCTCGCTAGAATGCCTGGGCTTTACCGGGAGTAGGCTGTCACGTTGCGAGTGACCAACCAATATCAGCTAATGGTACCCAGTTGTTAGCATGTTGCTTGGGATTGGCCTCTCTTGTTCAGTCAGCCAGTGATAGAGATCAGAGCCACATTCAAGGGAGAAGGCTGGGGATGCTGAAAGCCAGAGGCCAAACCCCAGCATTCAATTTCAGTGTCGGAAAAGTGCAGGAGAATTTAAAAAGGTAAGTGGAGGATTGCAGGGGCCAGATAACTTGAGAGGCAGCACAATGTAAAGGTAATCAATGGATTGGTTGGAACATCTGAATTGGCTAATATAGCAGCTAATAAAATGAAGGCAAGGTGGAGCCTGCTAGGAGAGGCCGTGTCGGGAGAGGCCTTGTCGGGAGAGGCCTTGTCGGGAGAGGCCATATCGGGAGAGGCCTTGTCGGGAGAGGCTTGTCGGGAGAGGCCTTGTCGGGGGAGGCCGTGTCGGGAGAGGGCCGTGTCGGGAGAGGCCGTGTCGGGAGAGGCCGTGTCGGGAGAGGCCGTGTCGGGAGAGGCCTTGTCGGGAGAGGTCATATCGGGAGAGGCCGTGTCGGGAGAGCCGTGTCGGGAGAGGCCGTGTCGGGAGAGGCCTTGTCGGGGGGAGGCCGTGTCGGGAGAGCCTTGTCGGGAGAGGCCATATCGGGAGAGGCCGTGTCGGGAGAGGCCGTGTCGGGAGAGGCCGTGTCGGGAGAGGCCGTGTCGGGAGAGGCCGTGTCGGGAGAGGCCGTGTCGGGAGAGGCCGTGTCAGCAGAGGCCTTGTCGGGGGAGGCCGTGTCGGAGGGCCGTGTCGGGAGAGGCCGTGTCGGGAGAGGCCGATGTCGGGAGAGGCCTTGTCGGGAGAGCCTTGTCGGGAGGCCGCGTCGGGAGAGGCCGCGTCGGGGGAGGCCTTGTCGGGGGGAGGCGTGTCCGGGAGAGGCCATATCGGGAGAGGCCGTGTCGGGAGAGGCCTTGTCGGGGGAGGCCGTGTCGGGACGAGGCCGTGTCGGGAGAGGCCGTGTCGGGAAGAGGCCGTGTCGGGAGAGGCCGTGTCGGGAGAGGCCGTGTCGGGAGAGGCCGTGTCAGCAGAGGCCGTGTCGGGAGAGGCCGTGTCGGGAGAGGCCGTGTCGGGAGAGGCCTTGTCGGGAGAGGCCTTGTCGGGAGAGGCCGTGTCGGGAGAGGCCGTTGTCGGGGGAGGCCTTGTCGGGGGAGGCCGTGTCGGGAGAGGCCATATCGGGAGAGGCCGTGTCGGGAGAGGCCTTGTCGGGGGAGGCCCGAGGTCGGGAGAGGCCGTGTCGGGAGAGGCCGTGTCGGGAGAGGCCGTGTCTGGAGAGGCGTGTCGGAGAGGCCGTGTCGGGAGAGGCCATGTCAGGAGAGGCCTTGTCTTAAATAAAAATAAAAGGATTTGTTCTACAAAATTTGGATTTATTCAAAAGGCCACACTTTTTAATGGCCTAGAAGGCCGTTAGTGGCATAAAGGCCGCAGGTTCCCCACCCCTGCCCTAGCTTATGGGAGGACCATACTGATCTGATAGCAGAGGGGAAGATAGCTGTTTCTGAATCTGGTGGTACGCATTTCTAGCTTTTGTTTCACCTTCCCGAAAGAAAGATGGGGAGAAGAGGAAATGACCATGGTGTAAACAGTTAGCTGCATTCCCGAGGCGGTGTGATGTGTGGATGGTGTCGATAGTGGCAAGGCAGGTCGCTGTGATGGAGACTAGGCTCCAAATCACAATTCTAACTCCTTGCAATATTGGCAGAAACTGTTCCCAAACTGTAATGCACCCTGATAGTATAGTCTCTCTTTAGCTGTAGGCTGCGGCTCTAGTGTTGGTAGTCAGGTCTCACCAATAACCGCCAGGTCTCACCAATAATCCAGGAGGTGAGGGCCTTTTCTTGGTCAGGCCTGGGGTCCGGTTGTGGTTCAACAGCTCTATGAGAATGTCGATTTCAGAAGGCTCATGGGCCACAGGTCTTGTTAGCCAAGGTAGGTCTCATTGGTCAGGTCCTGATAGATTTATAATTAGGATAGAGCTTTAAAAGAGTGGATCGAATCTAGTGGATGATAGTAGATCCTCTCCTGGGACCAGCACACAGAGTTACCACACTCCAACGCCATCCTACTGTCTGCCTGCCCCTGTTCTGATTGATCCTCCTGCACAGTTCTTTCCTCTGCATGCTCCCACTCCAAGGACCACTAGTGAAGGCCCACTCCATGCTCTCTCTGTGCAGATAAACTCACATCTGGGGAAGCTCCAAAGGATGGGGCTGCTATGATCGACACCCTGAGGGGTCCACTGGCACAGATCAGGGCTATACAGTAACGTGGAAGTTGTCACTGCCAATTTAACCCAATGCCTGCACTCAAATCGGGGTCTCTGCAGGGATGTGTGATTATCTACTGGCTTTACTGCTGGCATCAAGCCAGACTACCTGTGCCTATGGATCTGAGACATGGAGAGAGAGTAGGTGAAGTGACCAACAGCTTGTCTTGAAGGAGGATAAAGAGGTTGAGAAACAGTGTGCTTTGGGGAATTCCACTGGAGGCAGCTCTTCCATGTGCATGAATACCTGACGAGTAAGTCATGATCCCTGATGGAAAATCATGGGACATTTTGCTATGTTTGATGCGGTTTATTGCTACTCATTAAAAGCTTGTGTTTCCACAAGCCTTGATCTGCTTGCCTAACCCCTTAGTGTTGCACAAACAATTTTTGTCACCAAAATAGTAAGATTAAACGAGAACTTACCAAGTTTGAAGGTTGATCTGTATTTTACGAGGAGTCGCGGTGAGGGATTTCGTGAAGACCCCGCCAGCACGCATGCGCGGCATCCTTCAAAGCAGCGGTGTGGAATCACAGAAACAAACCATGACTAAAAAATAGTAAGATGAAAACGTAGAACTACCTGGTTGACCTTATGATAGAGGGTGGGAGCGGTGGGCACGAAATCCCTCACCGCGACTCCTCGTAAAATACAGATCAACCTTCAAACTTGGTAAGTTCTCGTTTAATCTTACTATTTTACTTCAGAGTCACGTGAGTGACTTCGTGAAGATTTCAAAGCTCTGTGATTTCACGCCCTGGACAACGTCCATGCTTATCACACTGCTGCCAGTCTGATGGAGGAAGGCTGTTAATGGAGTTCAGTCGAAACTGGCTGAAAAATCAACACAATTTATGAATCAAATAAACAACAAACCCCTAAATCGGGGACAGACATTCACTGAGCGGTACCCAGGATAGCTTCTGCGAATGTCGCAGGGGCGGCCAGAGGCTTGTTATAGAACCGTTGAAAGGTTTTTCCCACTGGCCCAGCCCGCGGTGGCGAGGATGTGGTCCATGGGCACCTCCATGGCTCTCGCCGCTGATATGGATGCAGCCCTGGTGGAATGAGACTTAAAAATGTTAGTAGCAACTCCTGCTGCATCCAGCACCACCCTGAGCCACCTGGCGATCGTCTGTGTAGTCACCCGATGATGCGGAGGTTTATGACTGATGAGGAGCCCCTGTTCCTTCATCCTGATAACTCTAGTAACTCGGATGTAGTGGTGGAGATGGGTGATTATGCAGAGTGTGGCATCTACAGGGTACGCCCGAAATTCCAACTGCAGCCCATGCGCCCCTGGCCTGTGCTGTTTTAATAATTCTTTGACAAAGAAATTTATTTGATCAGGGGTGGCCACCATGCTGTCCAGTCGCAGTTTCTGTAACGTCTGGGCTCGTTGGGCTGTAGTCAGTGCCATAAGCATCACCACTTTGAGGGTGAGCTGTTTCAATGGTAGCTCATCTATTGGAGCCCAGCTCCTCAGTAGGGTCAGCACGATCCCCACATCCCACGTTACTGTATATCTGGGTCGTGGAGGGTTGGTGTTGAACACTCCCCTCATTGGTTTGGACACCAGGTGGTTGGAGCCGACACCTATATCCAGGTATGAGGACAGCGCACTCCTGGCGCTGTTGATGGCACTGTAGCTGAGGCCAGCATCGAAATGGAGGCCTGCTAGAAACTCCAACACATCAGGTATTGTTGCCGAGTTGGAAGACTTGTTGGTCCGGGCACAGAATGCCTCCCACTTTCTGATTTGGGTGGGGTATTGTTTCCGAGTTGATTCTCGGCATGATGCGGCGATAAGGTCTATGGCTCTTAACAAGATGCCTGCCCGGATGAATGGTCTTTCAGAACCTGCAGGCCAACAAGTTTAAATGACCATGGCAAGGATGACTGACCCCCCCCCCCCCCCCCCCGTAATGGGGTGAGTAATCAATTTGGGATGTTTCCCAATCGCCATCCATGGTTGTTTTAAAATTTCTACAACCATCGGGTACCATGGTTGTGTAGGCCAGTCGGGAATGATCAATATGCCAGTTGCAGAGTCTAGTTTAATTTTCTGCAATACCCGACTGGTGAGGCAGAATGGGGGAAATGCGTAGCAAAACCATTTCCCCCAATGGATAAAAACGCATCCATTGCTATTGTCCCAGGGTCTGGTTCCCACAACACATACGTTGGTATTCGATGGTTCAGCCTGGACGCAAATAGGTCAATATCTGGTGTCCCAAAATGAGCTATAATATCTCCAAAATTTGGGGGTTCAACATCCACTCAATGTTGTCATTGAAGACACGTGACCTGGTGTCCGCCACTGAATTAAGCTTCCCAGGCAAATAGGTCGCAGTAATCCAAATATTTCTTTCAATGTACCAGTGCCAAATTGTATTAGCCAATTCATCGCAAACTAGCGACCTGATACTACCCACTTGATTGAGTCCATGAAATGCCCCCAGCATTTCTATATAGTTTATCCCATGTGACTCCAGGAATGTAGACTCATGAGAGTTCCGTCTGCCACCACAACTGGACATCGTACCAGTTGCTCCCCAGCCTGGTGCGCTTGCGTCAGTTAGTAGCACAACATCAGGGTTGCTCACTATAATAGGTCAATGACATTCTTTAATATTATCTACCCACCATTGTAGCTCATTTCTAGCTTCCGGTGGTAACCGAATTGGCCGATCAAAGCGGCCAGCATTTGTTTTTTTTTAATGCTGTGATTTTTGATCTTTGTAAATTTCGGTAGTGTAGCGGTCCGAATCGTGCAGCTGGGAATGTAGTTACCAATTTAGAGTTACCAATACCAATAACTTTTGCTGTTTGCCGAATGGTCGGTACCCTGGCGCAAGCAAGATTTGTGGCACTCTTCTATTATAGCAGTAGCTTTTATTAGTTGGGATGGTAAACTTCATTAAATTGGTGTCTAGGGTGAACACCAAATAATCCATAACCCGTACCGGGTGCAGTTTTGATTTGTCTGGATGGATTACAACCCAGCTTCTCAAGCAGAGCCTTGGTTGCAGCCACTCCTTGAATTGCCAATTGGAGGGTCTGCCCCACTATAAGGATTTCATCCAATATGCCATCACTATAATCTTGTTGTCGGAGAAGAGCCAATACAGGTAAATACCAATTTGGTAAACAGCCTAGGGCTGTGATGATTCCATTAGGCAATGCACCCTTCCAGACAACTTCAGAAATTCCCTGTGAGCCTCAGCGATGGGCACCGTTTATAGCATGCTTCTTTCAAATCGATGCATGCCATAAAGTACCCTGAGTAAAGCATCCACCTAGCTGTTCCAAAAGTATCCATTTTGACATGGGTATATTGTACAAAAGTGTTCAACTCAGTTAAATCTATTATAATCCGACATCCCCCTTCTTTTTTACTGCTGGTGAACATATTAGACTCAAACTCAATACGTTCATGCTTGGTTATGCCAATTACCCCTTTTTCTGCTCGCCGTATAATTTCAGCATGCCCTGCCTCCACCTCTTTTTGGGGATAGAATAAATTCCTACGAGGCGAATGCTGGGTAGGGGAATTTATACCTCCAACAAATTATATACCCTTGAACACTTTGTAAAATAAAACTCATCTGTGGTGACAGTTTTCCCATATGTCTAAGGCCGTCCGCAATCGCCCACCTATTCGTGCAGGAGGGATACTACGGCGTGAGAGGAGCCAGACCCCCTTACCTCCATAGTTAACGGCGGTTCCGTACATACGGTGCTTCGGGTGGACGTTATGGAGGTTGACGGGCCGGCGGCCGCATTTTCCATGCAGGCCGCTGTTGGCCTTGCCCTAAAAGGTCGTTGTGTTTGTTGAGATGGAGGTAGGTAGGATCTTTGTGCCCTATCCGGCAGCCTTGGTTCACAGGTTGTATTAGGCTGTTGCCGGTGATATGGGTGAACTCTGGCCGATGGAGTTTCATGAGGCCCGCTGTTTTGGCCAGTCCCTTCACATGTTTGGACAGGTCTCCAAACAACTGATGCGGCGGTGGAGCGGTAATGGTCGGCACAACCCCGCGAATTTGGGGTTGAGTGTGGGCTATATGGAGCTCTTACGCAGGCAGTTTATCTCATACTGGGCGTTGCATAGGAGTGCCAGTGCATCTTGCTGTTTACTGGACACATTATCCCCGACCAGGGTCCTAGCAAACGCCGTTATGCCCGTGGAGAACCTTTCTCCAAGGTATTATTGAGAACCTGACTCCGGAGTTGTTGCGTAATTAGGCAATCAATGGTGCCCGCCAATTCGTGGTGCAGGGGTTCACCTGTCTGGGTGGAAACGGCAAACTTCACTCACCACATCCAGCATATCCCTCATGCTCTGGCTCAGCGGTCACTGGCTGTCCCGGGTCGTCTTCAAACACAGCAGCTGGGCAATCATTAATGCTTCCGGCTGGAGACGATGAGGTGCTGAGTGGTGTCCTTGCACGGCTAGTGGATGCCCGCGAGTCCCGCTCTTCTCTTTTCCCGGTCCCGCTGGAGGCGTTGCACCACTAAGAGCTCCAACCGCTCTATGCGACCGTCCCTGCTATACGCAGCGGACAAGCCGACTTCCCCAGGCCCTGCGAACTCACTGGGGCTTCCACCATCGGACCTCACCCCCTTAGGGTCTATGGTCCAATGGCAGGTCGTCGTGACCTACAGCCCAAGTAGGATCATACGACTCCCGCACGGACTCTCCGCTAGTCTGTCTTCTCCCAGACTGTGGCGGCCCACCTGTCTGATAAGAAGGCAGGTGAGTTGAATCGGCGCCGGCCCCCGGAACCTGGCTCCCCGGAGTCCGTGCAGGCTTACCTCCACTCTTGCCCATCTTTTAGCGTGGAGGCGCATGGTCGGCCGCTCGCAGAGCTGAGCTGACCGACCGCTTCCTGCTGCCCCCTCCGCCTTGACCGCAGCCTGACGGGGTTGTGTTGTCGGCGGTATCTGCTCCAGCAGGCCTACACGACGCAGCAGTGATGTTGCCAGGCTGCGCTACGGCAGATATCCCTGGCTGTGGTACGTATGTGCACATTGCAGGGCTCCCCTGTCGTGCGGCTGTCCCCGGCCCAGCCCCTCGGGTCTTCTGGAGCTCGGGGAGAGGTTGCCTGTGAAGAACAAGACCCCTTGCCACGTACCTGTATCCCCCCTTCTTCTCTTGGGGGTCGGGGGGCTCGGAGTCTGGATCCGTTGCATCCAGCTCCGGAGCGGTTAAACCATTCGGGTGAGTCGGCCCCTGAATCAGCGGGAGCGCCCTACTTCTGCCATTCCTGCCCCCACCATGAGTTGAAGCTGCCGGCGTTCCTTGCAGCTCCGGGGACAAGGGCCCTTGGCTGGCCGCAGCTCAGCTCCTCGACAGCGTCGTCCTCCGGCCCTTGTCCATGCTGTGAAGAAAAAGGTAATACTTACCAGCCGGTCTTGTGAAGGAGCCGGAGGAGAGAGCGCACTCCCCCCCCCCCAGCCTGCCGGTGCGAGTGCGCGCGACGATATGCCGCGCATGCGTGCTGGCGGGGTCTTCACGAAGTCACTCACGTGACTCCGAAGTAAAATGCACTACGAAGTTTATACAAAAACTAGTATTTGTTCTCCTCATTCAGTGTTTTGTCACTGCTGTCCAGCGGTCTCTTGAATCAGTTATCACAGACATCATACTATTTCTTTTCTTATTTGTTTCACCAATATTTAATCTTATTCCTCTGGGATTCTGCCCAAAACATGTACAAATATGAATGAACAGGAATGCTGCAAGGTTTTTCAGCAATGCCCAACAGCAGAGTTGCTGCCTTACAGCGCTTGCCATGCCACAAACCAGGGTTCGATCCTGACTACAGGTGCTGTCTCTTTGGAGTTTGCACGCTCTGCCCATGACCCCCAAGTGTAAATTGTCCCTAGTGTGTGTGTGTAGCAAAGTGATAATGTGTGGGGATCGCTGGTTGGCGCGGACTCTGTGGGCCAAAGGGCCTGTTTCCGTGCTGTATCTCTAAACTAAACCAAACTAAACTAAACAAGAGTAATTATAATTGGAGTTTGTTGGAATATGGAGTTGCCAAGGAGAAGGAGAGGGAACAGGCAGAAAACTCAATTAAAGTATTTTATTTTTAAGCACAATAGTATGAGAGCAAGGAAGTGATTTCTGACTTTATTGAAGATAGTCGGCAGACCACAGTTGCTAACGATAATACATTAACACAAATATTTAACATGAACTTATATATTTTCGTATGGAAAAATGTTGTAGCAAAGATTTGCTAAAATTATAGCACGGGGTGGTATGGTGGCACAGTGGTATAGTAGCTGCCTCACAGCGACAGAGACCCGGGTTCAATCCTGAGTACGGGTACTGTGTGTACATAGTTTGTACGTTCTCCCCGTGACCTTCATGGGATTTCACTGGATGCACTGGTTTCCTCCCGTATTTCAAAGATGTACAGGTTTGTACGTTAATTGGTTTTGGTAACATTGTAAATTGTCCCTCGTGTGTGTAGGATATAACCATATAACTATATAACAATTACAGCACGGAGACAGGCCCTCTCGGCCCTTCCAGTCCGTGCCGACCATTTGTTTTCCCCTAGTCCCATCTACCTGCACTCAGACCATACCCCTCCATTCCCTTCACGTCCATATACCTATCCACTTTACTTTTAAATGTTAAAATCGATCCTGCCTCCACCACTTCTGCTGGAAGCCTCATTCCCACACAGCCACCACCCTCTGAGTAAAGAAGTTCACCCCTCACGTTACGCCGAAACCTCTGTCCCTTAATTCTCATGTATGCCCTCTTGTTTGAATCTTCCCTACCTCAATGGGAAAAAACGTATCCACGTCAACTCTGTCTATCCCTTTCATCATTTTAAAGACCTCAATCAAGTCCCCCCTTAACCTTCTGCGCTCCAAAGAATAAAGACCTAACTTGTTCAACCTTTCTCTGTAACATAGTTGCTGGAACCCAGGGCAACATTCTAGTAAATCTCCTCTGTACTCTCTCTATTTTGTTGACATCCTTCCCTATAATTAGGCGACCAAAATTGTACACCATACTCCAGGAATTGGTCTTACCAATGCCTTGTACAATTTTAACATTGCTTCCCTACTCCTTATATTCAATGCCTGATTTATAAAGGCCAGCACACCAAAGGCTTTCTTTACCACCCTATCTACATGCGATTCCACCTTCAGGGAACTATGCACAGTATTCCTAGATCCCCTCTGTTCCACAGTAAAAAAAAACATTCCTCAATCCCTACCATTTTACCATGTACGTCCTATTTTGATTTGTCCTGCAAGATGTAGCACTTCACGCTTAACAGCATTAAACTCCATCTGCCATCTTTCAGCCACTTTTCAAATGGCCCAAATCTCTCTGTAGACTTTGAAAATCTACTTAATTATCCACAACACCACCTATCTTAGTATCATCTGCATACTTACTTATCCAATTTTCCACCCCATCATCCAGATCATTGATGTACATGACAAACAACAGTGGACCCCCAACACAGATCCCTGAGGCACCCCACTGGTCACCGGCTTCCAACCTGACAAACAGCCATCCACCATTACTCTCTGACATCTCCCATTCAGCCACTGTTGAATTCCATCTTGCTACTCCGCCATTAACACCCCAAGATTGAACCTTCTTAACCAACCTTCCATGGGGAACCTTGTCAAAGGCCTTACTGAAATCCATATAGACAACATCCACTGCTTTACCCTCATCAATTTCCCTAGTTTACCGCTTCAAAAAATTCAAGAAGGTTTGTCAAACATGACCTTCCAGGTACAAATCCCATGTTGACTGTTCCTGATCAGACCCTGTTTATCCAGATGCTCTATATATATTATCTCTAAGTATCCTTTCCATTAATTTGCCCACCACTGACGTCAAACTAATAGGTCTATAATTGCTAGACTTATACTTTGAACCCTTTTTAAACAATGGAACAACATGCGCAGTACGCCAATCCTCCGGCACTATTTCCCGTTTCAAATGACATTTGAAATATTTCTGTCATAGCTCCTGCTATTTCTACACTAACTTCCCTCAATGTCCTAGGAAATATCCTGTCAGGAACCTGGAGACTTATCCACTTTTATATTTTTCAAAAGTGTCAGTACTTCCTCCTCTTTGAATCTCATAGTTTCCATAGCTACTCTACTTTTTCCCCTTACCTCACAGAGTTCAATATCCTTCTCCTTGGTGAATGCCGAAGAAAAGAAATTGTTCAATATCTCCCCCATCTCTTTTGGCTCTGCAGATAGCTGTCCATTCTGGTTCTCTAATGGTCCAATTTTATCCCTCGTTATCCTTTTGCTGTAGAAACCTTTCTTGCCAAAGCAACCTCATATCTTCTTTTAGCCTTCCTAATTTCTTTCTTAAGATTATTTTTAACATTCTTTTATACTCCTCTGCACCTCATTTACTCCTTTTTTTCAAAAACAAGTGTCCAATTTCCCTTGAAAACCATGGCTCTTTCCAATTTTAATATTTCCTTTCAACCTAACAGGGACATAATGATTCTGTACTCTTACAATTTCCCCTTTAAATGTCCTCCATTCCCTTCTACATCCTTCCCATGAAACAAAGTGTCCCTATTTCACTCCTTTAAAATCCTTACGCATTCCCTCAAAGTTAGCCTTTCTCCAGAATCAAAATATCTCCACCCTAGGTCCAGTTCTGACTCCCTCCATAATTATATTGAAACTACTGGTATTGTGAATCACAGGTCCCGAAGTGCTCACCAACGCATACCTCCGTCACTGATCTGCCTCATTTCCTAACAGGAGGTCCAGCACTGCCCCTTCTCTGGTCAATACCTCTATGTACTGCTGCAGAAAACTATCCTGCACACATTTTACAAACTCCAAACCATCCAGCCCATTTACAGAATGTGTTTCCCAGTTTATTTTTGGAAAATTGAAATCTCCCACAATCAACTACCTTGTGCTTACTACTAATATCTGCTATCTCCTTACATATTTGACTCTTCTAATTCTCGCTCCCCATTTGGGCGTGTCTATAGTACACACCCTACTAAAGTGTTGCTACACCATTCCACTTCTCAGTTCCACCCAAATAACCTCCCTAGACGAGCCCTCTAAATCTATCCTGCCAAAGCACTGCTGTAATATCTTCTTTGACAAGCAATGCAACACCTCCCCCTCTGGTCCTCCAATTCTATCACACCTGAAGCAACGAAATCCTGGAATATTTAGTTTCCAATCACAGCCTCCTGCAACCATGTTTCACTGATTGCCACAACATCATATTTCCAGGTGTCAATCCAGGCTCTAAGTTCATCCACCTTACTTACAATGCTCCTAGCATTAAAAATATACACATTTTAGAAACCCACCATCCCTTATTCTCTGTCTATTATCTTTTACATCTTCTCGCCTACATTTTGGGTCCCGAGTGCTTCCCTTCTCTGCTCTTTGCCCCACACCCTGACCCCTAGCCCCCTCTACCCGAGTCCCTCCCCCCCAGCCTTTCTAGTTTAAAGTCTCCCCAGTAGCCTTTGCAAATCTCGCCTGCCAGGATATTGGTCCCCCTTGGGTTCAAGTGCAACCCGTCCTTTGTGTACAGATCATGCCTTCCCCAAAAAGAGGCCCAGTGATCAAGAACTTGAATCCCTGCCCACTGCACCAGTCCCTCAGCCACGCATTTATCCTCCACCTCATTTCATTCCTACTCTCACTGTCACGCAGCACAGGCAGTAATCCTGAAATCGTTACCCTTTTGGTCCTTCTCCTTAACTTTCCCCCCAACTCCCTAAAATTCTCCCTTCAGGACCTTGTCACTTTTTCTGCCTATGTCATTGGTACCTATGTGTACCACAACATCAGGCTCCTCTCCCTCCCTTATCAGAATCTTTTGGACACGTTCTGACACATGCGAGACCCTGGCAACAGGGAGGGCAAATTACCATCCGGGTCTCCCGACTGCGTCCACAGAATCGCCTATCCGACCCCCTAACTATAGAGTCCCCTATTACAATTGCCCTCCTCTTTTTGCTACCCTCTGAGTCATCAGGGCCGGGTCTCTGTGCCGGAGGCCCGGCCGCTGTTGCTGCCCCCCAGCTAGGCTGTCCCCTCCAATCGTACTCAACCCTAGTACCTATTTTCCAGGTGTACGGTCACAGGGGTACTCTCTAAGCCCCTGCCTCTGCCCCTTGCCCTTCCTAACTGTGACCCACTTGTCTGCCTCCTGTGGTCTGGGAGTGACTACCTCCCTGTAGCTCCTCTCTATGATCCAGGATCCTAACACAGTCCTTTAGGAGCCCCATCTCGACACACCTGGCGCAGATGTGGATGTCTGGAGGGCTATCAGATTCCCTGACCTCCCACATCTGACATCCAGAACAGTACACTGCCCTGGCCTTCATACTCCCCCCTTACACAGGATACAATATCAACACAATATAAAATCAATACAAACTGCTGAAATCTGACTGTAAATCAGCTGCTTACCCTGGTCCACCTCCCACCAATCAGCTGCTTACCCTAGTCCACTTCCCTCCAATCAGCGGCTTCCTCAAAAAAACCCACTTCTCCAAATGGAACGTTATGGATTTAGGTAAAAACAAACCCCGCGCTTGATTTTAAAGCTTACCGGTCGGGTGTCGCTCCCCCTCCTTCTCTTCCAACGGCTCCTGTGGGTGTGTTAGTGTTAGTGTGCGGGGATCACAGGTCGGCGCGGACTCGGTGGGCCGAAGGTCCTGTTTCCGCAGTGTATCACTAAACTAAACGTACTAAACATTAACCAATAAAGGTTTTCAATACTCAATATTTCAAAAGAGTATCATGATTTTATTAATTTATTTGAGGAATACGAGTCTGCCTGAGCCTGATCTGTAAATAAGGGATTAGCTGATGATTGGAATAAAGGATCTGAGCCTTGAAAGAGATACTGTTGTGGAAATGTTAAGTAACACGGTCTGACACCTCTCTTTGTTTTTCCTCTGTCCATCTGCTCCACAGTGTGATCATGACTGGCTCGTACAACAACTTCTTCAGGATGTTTGATCGCAACACGAAAGTACCAAGCGGGACGTCACGCTGGAAGCTTCGCGGGAAAACAGCAAGCCTCGAGCTATCCTAAACCCCGCAAAGTGTGCATGGGTGGCAAGAGGAAGAAGGACGAAATAGTGTCGACAGTTTGGACTTCAGTAAGAAGATTCTGCACACAGCATGGCACCCTTCAGAGAACATAATAGCAGTCGCCGCCACAAACAACCTCTATATATTCCAAGACAAAGTGAACTAGAAAACATTGGTCTGACTGGTCACCTTAGCACTGCATACAATTAGACATCAAATTATTATTTTTTAAAGGCAAACCTGCCCTTTGGAATTTAACCCCAAGTCTCGTGGTCTGGTATCTGTCTTAATGCAACTGTGGGGTGCCTTTTGGTGTGTGGATTCAGAACTCCTAAGATGCATCTGTTCTAGAACAAAATGGTTTTGTTTGTTAAACATTGAATTTCCATCAACTTCTTCTGGCTTTTAAGGGTGTAAATATTCAACACTGACTTGTATATGTTTCTTTTATTTTCCTCACGGAAATGGGGATATAAAGTTTTTATGTTTCTGTATATTTTCCCCTGTCGGCTGCAATGCCCTTGGATCCGATATCCAAATAACTTATTTGCACCAATTGACAGCTGCTTCCAGACAGCATCACATTTAAAATATATGTTTATAGTTTTTATTTTATTTTTTCCCCATAAAATGCACCCTCCGGTTTCTACGCATACTGGGATTGGGAGTAATTTTGCGTGATGGCCAGCGTACTATAATGATTGGATTTAAAGAAAATCAGGGAAATTTCAAACACAATTCCCTTTAAGAGCAGTCTCTCGTACCTGTGAATGGACCCGAGCAGTTTTGTTGCCTCAGTATCTAAAAGAATGACTTGCGTTGTTGAACAAGCAAACTAGAAAGCATTTAACCTATACTAATGCCAATTTGAAAATTTAATTGTAGATTTTTAAAGCCCTGAGGCTCTCAAGCTTTTGTAGGTAGAGTTTTTCAAGTTTTACAGCTCTTATGATGGGAAGTAATTGCATAATAATAATGACTGAACAAATGTTACTTTTAAATTGTATCCTGATCATGTCAAATCTCAAAATTGTCTTTCCACCCCTGAAACCTCAACTTCTCAACGGGCGGGAAGTTAAGTTCTGGTAATTGATTATTTTGTGAAGCCATGTGATGATAATGTCCTGGCAGTTTGCACAATGTTTCCTTGATTTGATACTTGTAGAGCTAGACATAGAATGTGGAGTTCTGTTTCTTGTACTGAAAACCAGCAATATTTTATTTAGACGGACTTTACAGCAGAATAAAGCTACCCTGCCCTTGATATATTGCTGCATGATGTGACTGGATGTGAGGTTTTATGACCAAACATCAACCTGTTACTTGCCTCGTGCTTTTGCCATGTGTTTTTGAAGTCTAAGAAGGTTTGTTTGTTTTTACCATGTAGCTCGATAGATAAAGAGAGTGGGAAATTCAGCCTGACAAGGGTCTTTTCTTGGTTTGTGTTGATCCAATCTACATCCACAACAGAGTCAGTTGCTGCCCTCCCTTTCCCCATCTCCTCCCCTGGCTTAGGGGATGAGGTTAAAATAAATCCTAAAAGGCTAATTAATGTTCAGTGAATGGTAACCCGTAATAGAAGCTAAAGAAGGGACACATGGGGGGGCTGAGGGCAGGATCAGAACCTGCAGAGCTTGCCAGCATTTGCTTAGGTTCCATCACAAATAATTTATGAAGGAACTTGGGGGAGTGCGTGGGTGGATTTGAAGTTAATCATGGTTAATAATGTGTTGCAAAGAGTGGACCATCCACATACTGAGTGATGTCAGCTCCTAACCCTCACTTTTTATCCCGTTTCACTTTGGGTGATGATGGGTGTGTTGCACTTCACCGTGGTCGACCTTCCACATCCAGTCATTCAATAACTAGCCAGGGTGGGAATCTGCAGCAAATATTGATTTTGACATTCTCATCCTCCCCTTCCCGCCCACCACAATGCCATCTGGAAGGGCACCAAGCCGGCTGAAGCATGAGGATCAGTTCTCACTGATTAGCACAGATCGGATTGAACTTGAAGATACTGATTTCCATCAGAAAGGTAACGGTAAAGTAGGAAAGGAATGGAACGTGTTGTTCACCTCGGTGATCTAAGTCGGAAAACAGATCTTATTAAGCTGTTTATTTCAGGGTATCCTAGTAGAAAATGTATTGCCCATAGGATGGAAAATGATAGCAATAGTTTTCCTGCCAATTTTCCGCAATCCAGCAGCATGATTGGCCACTATTCAGTATAGCCACGCTTGCCCAACTGTGACCCCATTTCAGGCTTAGATGCACATCAAATTTAGAGCCTTCCCTACACTGAATTATTTTTGGAGAATGCAAATGGCAATTGGATCATGTTTATCCCAGGATATTGATAGCCTTCAATGGGCGATGCGGTTTCTGCTGCACATGCACAGTTTGGGAGTCCACCAAGGTAAATCACATCCTCAATCAATTATCCTTTGCCACCTTCCTTCCATTGCCCAATTGGTCCAGGCCTTGTACAACCAATATCCCAAGGGATTCCCCTTTCTGAAATTCCTCTTGACCAAATGCTCACCAAGACTAAGGCGCCAGTCCCAATCATCTGTGGTTGAGCTTGCTCACAGCTCATCTAACCCATGGTATGGGCCCTCAATCAATTGACCCCCCTTGCCTTCCATCCCCTTCTCCCAAAGATCAGACTCTTACCTGATCACTAACCTGGACATCGGGCCGAAATCCCAATACTAATCGTTTCCACAAGGTCTTGGGGCTTGGATTACAAATGGTAGCAACAACACTTGCACGACCAAGAGAGTCATTAGCAGGTTAATGCCAGGACCATAACAACACATCCATATAGCAATTAGAATGCCAAAGGTCCTTTGAGTGAGGCTTTCATGCCAGATCTGACCATGGTGGTGTTCATACGGGGCAGGATTACTCAAACCACAGGCTTGCATGGCATAAAGAGTTCATTCTGCAAGTTATCTCTTGTCTTACTCCCATCTTGATCCTTTTCACTCCCCCTACTATGTGTGACCATTATCTATGTGGTCTCATTATCATTTATCACTTCCTTTGCTACCTATTCTCAATCACAATATGAGGAGATATTCCATATTCTACCAACTGGTCTTAAGAAGAATCTTATCTCTGAACTTCACCTTTTATTCCATTTAGCTTCAGGACCAATTGGAAATGGCATTCTACCATTCACCTCATTTTAAAAAATATATTAGTTTTGGTCCACTAGTCTATGCTGGTGAAAACTGTTTCGAGAAACAGATGAGAAATTGAATTTTAAGCTGACCACGGGCTTTGTTAGGACACCAAAGTTAGTGCCCTTGTGTCTATTTAAGTAAGTTAAACCAACACCATTTAGATTCTGAAATGTGGTAAGAAGACTCAAAGAAAATTGTCCTCTAATTATTGCCCATATAGATCCTTCTGAACTTATTGGACTGAGTACAAGATTGGAACAAGCTCAAATTAACTTCTGGAGTCATGTTCACAAATCCCCCAAAAAGCAGACCTCGATTTCGAGGGAACCACTGTCAAAGGATACTGTGCCGCCCACGTGTATGCAGAGACATCACAACCGATTCCAGAACCAAGACAAAAGGCAGCTAGCTGTCCGTCTTTTAACTATAATTGGAAAGAGCCTCCAGAGTTGGTGTTTGATGCCATGTACTTGTTTCTATATGTGTACATTTAAAAGAACGAGGGGTTGGTGGGGGAGCTGGACAATTTCAGTATTTCCTTTTAAAAAAAAACAAAAGACGAGTGAATTTGCAGTAAATGATTTCTGTTCTGTCTTACAATGTTTTTTTATTGCATGATATTTGCCATGCCCTTTTTTGATGGGGAAGTTGGTGGGGGGGAGGGGAAAGAAGTAGGGTAAAAGTGGGGAGGGTTGTCATGGATGTGACTAAGGTATCACCCCGAGCTTTAGGACATGCTGTGGCTGTTTTTGTTAGGGGCTTGACCCCGCCTGATAAAGTGCTTTATATATTGGGAAGGGAAGGGCAGGTGGCACTGGCTCTTTATTGTATGGGTCAAACAATTCAGCTGATGTACCTTTGTCCTTGTTACTGTCTGCTTTTTTCTTAAAGAATAAACTGCAGCTAAGGCTGCTTCATGAAGCGCAAGAGTTTCAGTGTCTTGTTCAAGTGATGGGACTTTTACTGCTGGATCTGGGCCATGGAGGAAGAAGCAGTCTTGCCCATCCCCTTTCAGCTTCTCTTTTATCAGCGTAATGCCCCTGATCCACTTAGGAAACCTGAACCGAAACCTCTGGAGACTTTGCGCCCCACCCAAGGTTTCCGTGCGGTTCCTGGAGGTTCCCGGAGGTTTTTGTCAGTCTCCCTAATGGTCGAAAGTGGTTTCCGCTTCCTCTATGTTCCGGCGATTATTTCAAAAAAATTCAAAACCGGCCGCGATTAAAAATAGGTTGCCCGTTTTAAAAAATCGGTCATTTTTTTAGACGAAGCCGGTTTGCGATGCTAGTGAAGGTGGTTGCCGGAGGTTGCAGGTAGTGGAAGGTAAGACCTTTTTTTTTTCACCCAGTTTTATTCACCAGGGAGGTCTTACCTGTCGTAACACCAAAGTCAGTGGACCAATTCACTCCCCAATTAGATGCTATTTTACTGTTGGTCAAGTGAAATTCATCATCACAGACGGCTGTGGAGGCCAAGTCATTGGGTATTTTTAAGTGGAGTTTGAGTTGATGCAAGGTCTCGACCAGACAATGTCTCCGTAGATGCCGTCTGATCCACCAAGTTCCTCCAGCAGTTTTGTTTTTTGACCCATAAGCACATGCATTTTCTCAAGTCCAGGGGAAAGACTTTCATAGGTTCCCTAGTTTCTTGGAGGAAAAAAAGAACCACAAGGCCGTTGACGGGATTCAGCAACCTGCAGACACTGGAGCCTGAGGCCTTTTGTTTCTGCAGGAGAAACAAAGCCCAAACAACAAGATCCACCAACAGCTCTCGTAACATGCAGCTGGATGTTGTTGGCAGCACCGTCAGAACCAGTGAGCAAACTATTGACCAAAGGATCTGCTTTCATGTGAATTTCTTAGTTGATTGGCAATGTGTCCAGGTCCCATGAGACATACGAGCAAGAAGGTTTTATTTCCTGCGCTCTTTGTCCCTGCCACCAGTACAGAGAGAGAGCCTTGTTACCACAGGGGTCATTTGGTGTGGTATTACCTAACATTGCTTGAAAGGGTGTATATCTATAACTGAAGGTGTATTTGCTGTTGTCAAGAATCATTACACATCGACATAAGATATCTTCACCTTTAGTTTAATTGAGTTTAGTTTTGTTTTATTTTGCTTTGCTTAGTTTTGTTTAGTTTCTTTAGTTTTGTTTAGTTTAGTTTAGAGATACAGCGTGGAACCAGACCCTTTGGCCCACTATGTCTGTACTGACCGGCAATCATTCATATGCCAGTTCTATCCTATACACGAGGGACAAATTATAGAAGCCAATTAACTTACGAATCTGCACACCTTTGGAATGTGGCAGGAAACCGGAGCACTGGAAAAAAAAACCCACGCAATCACAGGGAGAATGTACAAACTCCCTACAGACAAACACTCTAGTCGGGATCGAACCCGGGCACTGTAAGGCAGCAACTCTTCTGCTGTGCCACCGTGCTGCCTCTTTGTATGATCATAATGTGACAGCTTGAGAATCTATTTTTCTTCTTCTTCCGTGTGGCGTGCACAGCCTAAAGTTGTTGGACAACTTGTTCTATTTGACTCTCTTCCGTTTTTGTGCACGTCGAGTTGATTGCATTAGTCGAAACAGGGGCGGGCCACGGAAGGTTTTTTTTTTTGCAATCATTTTTTCCACCCCAAGAAATCTATTGACCTACTTTGACAACCATTCACTAAAGACGCACTCGCTCTTCCCAGGACCTATAACGGTCGGAAAGGTAAGAAACGCAGAAAATTCAAGCTTTTGCCCGCCTTTTTGGAAAAATGTGGCAGGAAACTGGGGCCCGGAGTGCATTTTCTTCCAAAGCTCTTTATCAAATAAGTTAATATATATTTCTTCCAGGAGCAAGACCAATGCAAGACAATTCCTGGAGGCTTCTGTTGGTCAACTGCGTCAGATAATGCTCACCGTGGACAATGTAAAACTTCCCTAGATGTGTCAAAAATTCTACTTTCAAAAATTCTAAAACCTGGTTTCTCTCCAGGAGTGAGGTGTCAAACTCAACCACCACCTATGGATATAACCTTTGGAGAATACAACCACACCCTTTAGTAAGTAGAATCCTATTTAAGATCCTGACAGAATGTTCCATGATTAGAAGGTTCAGTTACTATTGAGCCAACAACTAAGGGCAAAAGCTGGCAGTAAAGTGGATTCAATTGCCAGTAAATGCAAAACTTGTTTCAATATTAATCCTCTTCCCACAGAACCTTGTTTGAGGTCTCTGTTTCCAAAAGTGGTGTATTTCTACTGAGGATGACAGCAGGGTTTTGAGAATATTCTGGAGATTTATCCTTTGTCCACCTGTGACGACCAAGGACCAAGGAGGATGGGTGACGTTTCGGGTCGAGACACTTCTTCATTTATTCAGTTAGAATAAATGAACTAATGTCAGTTCAACATTATTCAACAGTAATGGCAGGTCAACATTCCCTGAACTGAAAACATAATTATATTCTGTTGGCTCCAACGGGTCAGCCACATTGATAGCACACCCATCATGGGGCTCCAGAAACAGACACTGTATTGTTAAAAATAAAGTTTCGGACAAACAGAGGAAAAGATTGAAGGATGTTTGTCAAACCCTCGTTTAAAACTGTATCATTTCCACTGACTCAATAGACAATAGGTGCAGGAGTAGGCCATTCGACCCTTCGAGCCAGCACCGCCATTCAATGTGATCATGGCTGATCATCCCCAATCAGTACCCCGTTCCTGCCTTCTCCCCATATCCCCTGACTCCACTATTTTTAAGAGCCCTATCTAGCTCTCTCTTGAAAGCATCCAGACAACCTGCCTCCACTGCTCTCTGAGGCAGAGAATTCCACAGACTCACCACTCTCTGTGAGAAAACGTGTTTCCTCGTCTCCGTTCTAAATGGCTTACTCTTATTCTTAAACTGTGGCCCCTGGTTCTGGACTCCCCCCCAACATCGGAACATGTTTCCTACCTCTAGTGTGTCCAAGCCCTTAAAAATCTTATATGTTTCAATGAGATCCCCTCTCATCCTTCTAAACTACAGAGTGTACAAGGCCAGATGCTCCATTCTCTCAGCATATGATAGTCCCCCGCCATCCCGGGAATTAACCTTGGTAAAAACCTACGCTGCACTCCCTCAATAGCAATAATGGGGACCAAAACTGCCACAATACTCCAGGTGTGGTCTCATTAGGGCTCTGTACAACTGCAGAAGGACCTCTTTGCTCCTATATTCGATTTCCTCTTGTTATAAAGGCCAACATGCCATTCATTCGCTTTCCCCCTTCACTGCCTGCTGTACCTGCATGCTTACTTTCATAGACTGATGTACAAGGACCTCCAGATCCCGTTGTACTTCCTCTTTTTCCCAACTTGACGCCATTTAGATAGTAATCTACCTTCCTGTTTTTACTACCAAAGTGGATAAACTAGCCAAAGACTCCCTAGCCTAAGATTCTCTGGCCTAAGATTGTTCAAAATTGAGAGGGTTTTTCAGAATGGCACTGTGGCTATGTGTCAGCAGCACACCAAAGTGTTGTGTTAGTGGCAGAGGAATACACCATCCGCCCATCAGGTATCTTCTGCACCATTTGCAGAAAAGTCTGCAGATATCACACTGGCCCCATCACTGGCAATTCACCTCAACCTCTGTGCTTACCTGGACAATTATATATGAACAATAGGGACCCTACAGTGGTACATGAGGATATGTAAACCTACTGAAGCCCATTTCAAGTCCCAGACTGGATGATTTCTTAAGGTCTTGTTTATGCTCTATGTTGAACATAAGCACCAAAAGGTTTCGAGACTGATACATCTGCACACTGTCTATTTTTGTTTCCTCCACCTCACATTGCTCACTACAGCCTCGAAAGAGGCTGCTGAGGCAGCCTGAGTTTTTTTCCAGTGTTCCAGATTCCACAATTTACAGTCAATTTTGTCTCCGTGCATTTTTTTTCCTTTAATGGTCATCATTCCCCCTTGTTATTTGCTTTCAGTGAAGATTGATCACCTAATTTTTTTTTGTGATGACGATTTTAACTCGTCTTATTTTCTTTGCTATTGTAATCCTTTGTTTTCTAATTTCATTATCAAATAAACATTCTCTTTCATTTAATTTTATTTTAATCACAGGATCAGCCAGTAGAATGCTCATTCAGCTTTCCCCCCCTTTGCACTGCTCAGGAATGCATTATGAAGGCATCAGAACAGCCTGCTGCTCCATTTCCCTCACTGGTAACTTCTCCACATATTTAGGAATATAATAGAATCCAGGAAGAGTGGGCTTTGCATATGATGATCAGTTTTGACACACTGGGCCTCTACTCGCTGGGATTTTTTGTGAAGGATGAGGGGGGACCCTCATTGAATAGTGAATAGGCATAGAGTTCTATGTGGAGATGATGATTCCACTGGGGGTGAGTCTAGGACCAGAGGTCATTGCTCAGAATTAAAGGGCACTCTTTTAAAAAGGAGGTGAGGAGGAATATCTTTTAGTCAAGGATGGTAGGTTAATCTGTGGAACAGGTTTGCCCACAAGAGGGCTGTGGAGGCCAAGTCAATGATTTAGAACAGATTTCAAGGGTTATGTGGAGAAGGCAGGAACATGGGATTTGGAGGCAGAGATCAGCCATATTTGAATACGGAGTAGAGATGAAGGTGCCCGAATGGCCCAATTCTACTATAACTTGTGAACGTGAAATATTTAGCATTAATCTTCCCTTTTTACAATCACTATTGTCCACGTTTATAACCCTATACTCTGGTAATTAATTGTTCACTTGGGGCTGAATAATGTGTAGTGTCTGTTTTTTTGAGCTTTCATGCACGTCATAGAGAAATCCAGCTCCCTTAAAGCATTATAATCTGAATTGCGAGAAGCCAGTGTCATTTTCAAACATTCTCCTTATATCACATCATTTGCATAAAGACACCTACTCTCGTTTACCATCTGTGAGACCATGTTAATATGCATTTGTAAGGCTGCCGTTTGTATATCATTTTCATGCAAATTCTTTTGAATATCCTATTGCTGGCTTGTCAAAGTATAATTGCCCACCCCACCATCGAAAACATCTACACCTAGGTGCTGCGCCTCAAGAAGGCAGCATCTAATATCAAGGATATTCAACCATCTAGGCCAAGTCCTTTATCACTGCTATTTATTGAGGCTGATGTTTCTGCATCACCAGTTCTGGAACAATTACTTTCCTACTACCATCAGGGTGTTGAACAATTTTGCACAACCCTATATCTACATTGCAATGGAACACGACTGTAGACATTTGTTTTCCTGATGAATGGGGAGAAGGCAGGAAATGGGATTTAAGAGGCAGAGATCAGAGCCATGATTGAATGGGGAGTAGATTCGATTGGCCAAATGGCCTAATTCTACTCCCATGTGAACTTGTGAATTTGTGTGATTGTGCTTTTACACTAATGTCTTGATTTTTGCAACCTATTTTCCTCTTAATGTATAAAACAAAAAATAAAGTATAATTTGGTTTTCCCTGATGGGTGAGTCTAAAAGGCCTGTGGATGGTGGCTGCAAACAAATAATTTTTCCATTGTACTGTCCACAAACCACAATTTGTACAAGTGACAAATTAAATTCGACTTGAGTTGGCTGCATATTAAATCATTCTGATTCCAAAAATAGCTCAATCTCATCTTCCATCCAGCATGTATTGAAATCACTAGCTTACTGATGCAAACTTTTGACATTTTCATTTTGACATATGTTCTATGTCTCTCTATATCACCTTCCCTCTTATTAACTGCACATCGCCCCCATGCTTTCTTCATTCCCCAAACATCCACAGCCTAACCAAAAGTTCCC
Source organism: Okamejei kenojei (assembly GCA_035221665.1). Taxonomy (NCBI): domain Eukaryota; kingdom Metazoa; phylum Chordata; class Chondrichthyes; order Rajiformes; family Rajidae; genus Okamejei; species Okamejei kenojei. The sequence goes on along the minus strand of CM069141.1, from coordinate 68,400,532 downwards.
TTCATTGCCCACTCTAATCTCTAACTCAAAGTAGCTCCTGCTGCAGCGCATTTTTCCAAGCACTCACTACCTACAGTGAGCAAATCCTTGCAGCACGTGGACTTTCAACATTGCCCCTCTCCGCTTAATGCATGCCCTCTGGTACGATATTCATTTAGTTTTTAGTTTCAGAGATGAACAGCTCGGAAACAGACTCCTTCGACCCGCCGAGTCTTTACGTGCACCATCAACTACCTATCAAATACCGCGTCCACTATCCATTCCACATACATCATCCCGATGAGGGGGGGGGGGGGATATTAAGACAATATATATGAAATAGTGATAAAATTTCTTCTTATGTTACGAATTTAAAACAGAATTA